>JAVDPJ010400540.1:0-10684 GCA_034780015.1 Urosalpinx cinerea
AGTCTTCTCAAAAATGCATTTCTCCCTTCTCTCTCTGGACTCCGCTCTTCAGCGAGAGCGTGTGTCGACTGATGCGTGATTGGGGTCTGTTTTGCTTCGATTTTATGGGTGAGACCCCCTTTAAATCTTAGCTGGGGATGACACTATTGCAATCGCTACAGTTGTGAGAAAACCGTAAGAAAAAAAAAAGCCAAGCGGAAAGAAAAAAATGCGAAAGGAAACCTACCTTACTTCGTTACTTTTGTTGTTACGTTGAGTTGTCTGTGGCCAGGTGCCGTTTGAACACAGTTGGGAAAGCAAACGGTAGGCCTACTATAGGAGTTTAACGTCCGCACCCACAAAGTGATATGGCAGACGTTAGGGGAATCAAAGCCGTATAATAGTCAAACTGACTGCCGGCTTTTCAAATTTGAAGACTTGAAGAATCACCCCAAGTGAAAAATATCGTTCATACAGAACGTAAAGAACTTGTATGGAAAGCAAACTGCGAGAGTGATCGTTCTTATGAGGGCACGTCACTCTGGTGTAGCCCTCCTTACCGCAGTACAAACAATGTCGACACAAATGACTTTTCAGAGACGGGGCGCCGTCAAACCACCTGAGAAAGGCAGTTTTCCCCTTGATCATGATGGTGAATATCAACAATAGTTAAATAGGAAACATAAGGCATAATCTGGAAGTCTTCTTAGCCAGCTTGATTTCAGGGAGTGAAACCAACAGACATCTAAACTCACTGACTCACTACGTAACAACAACAAATCTCTGATCCAAAAATAAATGCTACCATTAGAAAGAGCAGAAAAAATGCAATGTAATGGTAAGATTATTTTGTGATTTGAACAACTGTGAGAAAAGAAACGATTGTTTAAGTATTGTAATATCATGACAAAGAAACAAGCTGCGATCTGTGATTCTTATTCTTCATTTCCAATGTTTCTAATATTATAGCATTGAGTTGTTTTTTTAAACAAATATGCATAAATTATATACCAAAACAAAGCTTATGAACAGCACAAGACAACTGACATATATTCAACTTGCTGAGATGCTTCATTAATTAGTAAAAAGTTAATCAATAGCTGCTAAGGTATGTATGATACATTGAAATAAGTAAGTAGGTAGAAATCTTTGTAACTTCTTTATGGCTTGAAATTTACCTGTCAAATTTGCTGCAGTAAGTCCAGATATGTTATTCTTTGAAAATAGATAATCAAAACAGCACAAACAGGTGGTTAACACATAATTATGCAACATGATAAACAATGCTCACCACACCGGAAGTCGACTGGGAACTGACGCGCACGATACCATGTAGTTTGCGGACGATTTTAAACCCTGAGCTCATTATCACACGCACATGAAACTTGGCAGACATTTGGACAAGATACTAAACTTCATGGAGTAAAACGTACAAGGCTGGTGTTCTTACCGTTTTTGTTTGGTCATAGGTTGAAATCGAAGTTAGAATTGCATTGCCACACAGCCTTCTGGTCGAAGCCGATCACAGAGCTGGCTATTTCATAAGCCATAGAAATCTGTGTAGTACGTTACACAACCATCTTTGGTCACAAAAAATGAATATTCATAAGAGATACTCCCTTCTACGGATGACGCCTGCGCAGTGTAGAGACAGTACTAGTCGACGCCATTCTTGACCCACGCAAGGGGCGATAACCCGAGATACCAACAAGTTCAAATCCCAGTGGTGCCTGGTGAAATAAGTGGGGAAATTTTTTATGAATCTCCCAGGTCGACATGTGCTGATCTGCTACTGTGCTAGTGGCTTATTTCCCTTCATGTTTTACACATGCATAAGATCAAGTGTGCATGTTTACTTTAAAGATCCCGTAATCCATGTCAGCATCTGTGGGTCACGAAAATACCCAGCATGCACCCTAGGCTTGACTCAGGTTATGCAGTTGGTCAAGCATCTGCTTGGCAGGTGTATTATAGTGTATATCAGTATATAGATTGCTCTGAACGTTGTGAGTGTGACACCTCCCTGGGGAAAAACTGAAATGAAGCTGAGAAGACTTATATTTTGTGAGAAGGAACACAAAATGCTCCGGGAGACTTTTTGTGTCATTGAAATTACTCAGCAGAATCGAGTTATTTTACATACTTTTCTGATGATGGTTTGTGATTGATCACTGACATATATGTTGATTTATTCCTGTTAACAGGAGAATGTAAGACGTTCATGACAAAGTACATGAGATGCCTTCGTAAAAACAGACAAGAGAACACCAAGTGCAGACAAGAATCTATGGACTACCTAAACTGTCGCATGGATAAGTAAGTGAGGTTTGTGCATCGGTTGGTTTTTGGTTGGTTTTTCTTTTTATTAGTTTTATTCCCTGTTGTTGTTTTTCTGTTACTCACTGAGTCATATAATTCATGAGGAAAACAAAACTGCATAATGTAGAGTTGTGCTGTGTGTCAATACATTTTTAAAATATGCCATTTGTTTCTAAATAATATTTTTGGATAATATTTTGTCACAAACTAAGAAGTAAGATCTTCACATTTTGTCTTGCATTTTTGACTCAGGGTAGAAATTTAGGCCCTGTCCCATAACCGCCTGGAGCCAATTGGCGATGCATTCAGCAGTGCAGCACCCCCATGGCCAAGCCAGGTTACGGGAATAATGATGGTGATGATGTAGAAATTATCTAATAAAAATTGCTATTTGTAGAAATTATATAATAAAATTTAATTTTTTTTTAAAGCAAATTGTAATTATTTAATATAATATAGTAATAAAAATAGCCGGTTGTTCTTAAACATGATTTTGATTATGTGCCATGTGATTCTTATCTTTGTTGGCACTGGCTGCAATTTAAAAAAAAAATTGTTTTCACACTCAGTGTAGTGCCTAGTGGTCCTGACATTGTTTCAAACCATGCACACTTCCTTTCATAACTCTGTGGCTGAGAGATGCGGATACCTGCAGTGTTGGTAATGTGAGAAACTGTGAATTTTGTATTAGTTTGACTTACTGTATAAGACTATATAACACTCAACTCTTGTCTCAGTTGTCCTGTAGCTCTTATCTCTAGGAAGGAACCTATCAAAGCCTGAAAAATCCCATGCATAAGGTAATCTTTTGATGGGTATCGGAACACATGACTCCCAGCCAACAGTCCTTGGCACAAACCAGGGTGTCAAGACTGTAGACAGCAGGTAATAAACACAGATTTGACATTAGATGTACATATAATTGAAAACATCAAACGGTGTCATCTGTCAGCTCTTGGATGAAGCACATAAAAAGTTTACAACTTTGCTTATAATTAACTGTGTGTGTGTGTAACAGTAAGTGCATTCCTGGTCAGTTTAGGAAACTTACTCACTCAGCCTGTGATGAAAGGTCTTATGGGTTGTGTGATGGATACTTAGCCCTAGGCTGTCAGGGATCTCCATGACACTGTCTTCTAAAGGAGCATCTGTGATTCAAAATATCTATTTAAAAAAAAGTTTGACTGTGTACATGCACATATGCAGTGGCATGCATGCAAAATGTGTAACGCAGGATTCCTTGTACTGTGCATATTTATGTGTGAGCAAGTGGTCAGCATTTTCCTGTCATTGATGTATTCTTTGCTCAGAAACCTGATGCTGAAAGAAGACTGGAAGAAGCTGGGGTACAGTGACCTGGCCAAAGACAGCGCCGCCAGCAGCACCAGCAGTAGCACCACCAGCAGCAGCACCAGCAGCAGCAAATCGTCGTCATGACAGTTGAAAGCCTACCTACAAAGAATAAGAGGACACTCTGAGAAAGCAGTATGATCAGTAATCACTAGTCGCACAGTGGCTTTATCCCAGAATGATAGATCAGTACTTTCGTTGTGGCATCACCCATTGTTTGTGAAACTGCACTACAGTAGACCCGAGTGCATCCTACAGTTGTCTTTCATTGTTTAGACACTCGCAGTGTCATCAGATGTGCCAGCTTCAATGGTTCTTCATTGTCAAACTAACCATATAGCCAGCTGACTGCACAGAATCAACCACCAGTCCTTCAGTGGCTTCATTGTAAGACAGACAAGAACGATGTTTCCCAGTTCTGATAAATGCTTGTATGAGTGTCCTGGTGTGCATTTATCATTTATGATTCCAGTTTTCTTTCCCTCTTGTGTTTCTTATTGTTTTTCACAATTATCTGCAAAAACTACAACTTTTAATAGGTCATGTTCTAAATATTCTTTAGTATTTTTAGGAGAGTGAAAAGCCAACAGTTTCAGTAATTAAAATAAATCTAAATGAGCAAGCTATCTGCTGTGCTGAACATTCATGGATTCAGATGCTTCACTGTACTGTTACTTTAAATCATTTTGGGGCATGTTTCATGCTGTGGTATGAAAGTAATTTTTCTTCAAGAGGAAAACATTCAGATATTGAGTGCAAAAGAATGAATGAGTCCAGGGTTTGTGCATGCTGTGAGAGTTGACAATTGATTGGAGTCATGGAAACCTGGATGTGAACACAAAAGAGTGTAATAAACTGCAAAGTTACATTTTGCTGTTTTAATACCAGTAATCTGTTTGCATGATTGTGTGCAACAGGGTAAGTATGTTAGTTTTTTGAATCAAGTTAATATACAGTAGGATGAAAAATAAGATTTTTCCAGAATTTTCGAAGGTGTCACAGCATTCGGAATATTCAATATTCCCTACACCACACCTGCTGAGCAGATGCTTGACCAACTGCATAACCCAGTGCGCTTCATCAAGCCTCAGGTGCATACTGGGTATTTTCTGTTTCCGCAACCCACAGAATGCTGACGTGGATGAAGGATCTTTAACGTGCGTACTTGGTCTTCTGCATGCATGTACACACGAAGAGAAATAAGCCACTGGCAGGTCTGCACACAAGTTGACCTGGGAGATTATAAAAATCTCCACACTTATTTCACCAGGCGCTGCCGGGATTCAAACTCACGACTTCAGGACCATCGGAATTAGAAGTATGTCGCCTTATCCACTCGGCCATCGCACCCGTCACATCGTCACCCGGCAATAGACATTTTACACATACTCCCATTAAGATTTTATACATACACACACACATGCACTCTCTCACACACACGCACATGCACTCTCACACACACACGCACACACACACGCACATGCACTCACACACACAAACACATTTTATTGTAAAAATGGTTTATTTTCTTCCTCAAGCCAACAAAGAAAGCACACCACACTTCAATGACCTTTCACACTATGCAATGATTCCACCCCAATTCCAAAACGCAACAGACATTTTACACATAGTGACAATCAGATATTGCCATTAAGAGTTAACATACACATGTGCATACATGCATCCCCCCCACCCCTCCACACACACACACACTCCCAGTTCATAAAACACAACAGACCTTGTCTATGTTTATGAGTCTGAAACTTTCTTGTCTCGGTGAAACACAAAAGCACACCAGTATGCCTTCAAAAGACGCCCAAGCAAACCGCATTCAATTTCAAGTCCCAAGGAGCGGCAGAGAATCACGGCAGGTTGTTTTCCATGAAGAAGATCAAAGCTGTTTCAGACATTTCAGCAGAGTATCTTTGAGACGCACGCGTATGGCTTCGTCATCGCAGAGGATGTGTGTCGATGTGCTTTCCACATGGATCAGGATGTCATCATTGGGCTGAAATAATAAGTTCATTTATTGATTAGCAATGATGAAACACATAAACTGGGATAACAATTGGACTGAGAAAAGAATCTAGCAAAGATAATGAAACAATATAGGAAAATGTTTTACAAATCAAGCATACCTTTTTGCCTTGACTGAAACACAGTAAAAGAAATTTGATAATGACTGAAAGCCTGAGTCAAACTACACTAGGATAATCGAAGGTATTAACAAACAAGCTCTTTTCACAGGTAAATTTTATAGCCTGACATCTTATACCATGAATCTTCAAACATGCCGATGACAACTGACACAACTGACCAAGTATAACTCGGGAAGTCATCCTATCAAATAAGATGGAGGAGAAAAGCAAAGGACACGACTCTCAGAGTAATAGTGGCATGGCAGGTGAGCATAATTTGAACATTTCAAAGGAAACAATTTTTGTTAGTTGGACAACAACAAAGAACTAGTCTCTCAAATACTACTTACACACTATGTATTACTTGGTAAAATAAGAATTACATAGATGAAAACTGAACATCCTGCAAAAAAAATAAAGGCACAAATAATATAACTAAATATTCCATGCACTCTGTCAATTCCTTGCAGACTGTACAAAGTTCTCTATCATCAATGAACAAAATGAAACTGATAGCCAACTCGGGTACAGATAAACTGGAACAATGAGTAAACTACATGCATTTCCACGAAACTGATTTGATCAGGATACTTACCAAATGAATGATAGATCCATTTTCAGTTTCTTCAACTTTGACTGATGAGATTCCTTGCTGCAAAGAAAAAAACACCTGCTATGAATTGTTCCGTAATACTATATCAAAATGACAAAATTTGTTATTTCACTTGTGTCAGAGCAATGGCATTAAAAGCCACCAAGAAATGTGCGAACAAATGTTGCCCTGCACATGGCCAAGTCAAAAGTGGTGGCTTGGTGGTCAAGCAGAAGTGCACCTGGCTAGAAATTGAAGAGTTCGTGGGTCTGAATCCTGTTCGGAGCCTAGACCTTACCCCCATCCACTAGACCTGAGGTGGTGTGCTCTGGGTGCTAGTATTTCAGATGAGACGATAAACCAAGGCCCCATCTGAGATGAAATTCTGCAAAAATTAAATTTACTGAAAAATGAAAGACAGGGGTCTGGAGGCTGCTGTAGGCCCCCAGTGGGGTCCAGGGGCAATACCCTTGATGGGGGTCAGGGGGCAAACCCCTCTGGAGCTGGAGACTTAGAAAGGGAGACCTCAAAAGTACATCCTAGAGCACAACACAGAATGCATAATTATTTTATTTTTTGCCAGATTACTTGGAAGGAACAGTTAGTAAACAAATATCAAATGAAGTCACCAGATCTCAAATATATAAGGTACACACACATACAGACACATTACAGTACAGATCAAGTCACACTTGCAAAATCACAGTGGCTTATAATCACTAATCACTACACACTAAGGAAGACAATTTCTAATGAGACTCTCAAAGACTATGACTGACCAACGTTTCTTGCCAATGATTGGAGCTGCATTTCATGATGGCACATTTCACGGCATCCGCAGTGTGAATGTGCTTTACCTGCCTGGTTGATTTTTACAGTAATCAAGTAGTGTCCCTTATCTTCATCTCTACTCTTCGCCTGATAAAAAAATTAATTCCCATGTGTTCAGCAAATTTTCGAAATATCCGAGCTTGAAGTCAGCATCCTACAGACCCCCCCCACCTCCGGCAAACTACACTTTCGATTCCCGTGAATGGCGGAAGTTGAGGACAGCCAATGGTTGCAACACATATCTGGTCAATTCATCAACGAAACATTTCAAAAGCACAGCATCACATAAAAGTAGACTTGAAAAACGACTTCTGCAAAGTTTGGTGGCAAATAATCAGCTACTTTTTCTTCAAAACATGATTTTGGGGGTAGTCAATCACAAATGCCAAAATATCGACCGATGTGCAGTTCTCAAGATTGCTGCACAACAGTGCATTCACTCACTTCATTTTTTCATTGCATATCATCGTCCAGCGCAAAACGAGTCAACGATGGCAATCACTTTATAAAACACTATCCTGTCATGAATTTTTTATGAAAATTGTTCACTATCCATAAGAAATTGCTCATTTTCAGTGATTTCATAATCGCCAGTTGGACACTTATCACAGGAGTGGACTGTGTCATCAGTTTCAAGGCTCAAGAGCTAGTTAGCTCAGAATTTCATATGTACGAGGAGAGGTGATGTTCTACGCTTACGTGCGTTATGAATATAAATTGACGGCCGAAGTTTTACAGAAAATGAACAACTGCATACATATACCCCTATATTTTTCTCATCATATTTACACGGATCTCAAGACTGACCCCTCTGGTATCTAAAATTACGGAATTCAGTAAAGTTACGAAAGAATCTTATCTCTGTCTCATGTGCACCATGCATTCAGTGCATGTAAAAGAACCCACAGTAACATCCTTTGGATAAGACTATAAACCAAGGTCCCATGTGTATACGCATGTAGAAGATCAAGTATGGACATTAAAGATCCCGGAATCCATGTCAGCTTTCAGTGGGTTGCGGAAACACAAATATACCCAGCATGCATTAATGGGTGACGCAGCACTGCAGCAACGCGCTCTCCCAGGGAAACGCAGCCTGAATTTCACGCAGAGAAAATCTGTCGTGACAATTAAGTATATAAAATTAAAAGATATAAAAGATTTTTTTTAAAAGAGTTTTCCCTGGCAAAATTCTGTAGAAAATCCTAAGAGCACTCAACCACCTTATTCAGTGACACTACATCTATCAAACGGATTTCTACAGGGGTGAAAGTGACTCTGGGCAGGTAAACCTGAAAACCAAAACTTTGGAGCATATAAGTGAAAATCTAAATTGTGGTCTACCCCAATTCGGAAATCAATATTACCAAATTGGAAGTAAATATTTCCAAGCAAAAATATTTAAGGGGAGATTGGGGAGGGGCACAAATTATGTTTTCACTCCAAAAGACATTTATTTCCTTTCACCTCCTTTCACCTTGCCGTGTTTGTGTAAAAATGCATTCCTGATCTGAGTTGGAAAACTTCCACCCCTGCTTCTATTTTGTATAAACTTTTAATCATGTTCCTCATGTTAATCCTGTTTTACCTGCGTGAGCATTTCCACAAACTGCGAGATGTTGGGGGAGCCAAAGAGGTAGGTTTTGCTGATCGCAGTTCCATCAGCCCGTCTTTTTCTCCCAGGCTGGGACTTCAAATCAGGCGGAAGTGGCTGAAAAACACATGACCGAAAATGTTATTGAAGGATACAATCATGCTGACAGATTTCTAAGTCATCTGTTCAAAAAGTATCCTTCAACCTGGCAAGAAGAAAAACCCCCAAAAAACTCCAAGAATTTTTTCTTTATCTTTGAGATGAAAGTTAGTAGCTATGAATGTGACCAAAAACAGATTTTACAGGAGACTTTATGGTAACAATCTTTCAGACTGTTTTCAGTTAGATTTTCTTCATATCATCCAGTTAGGGGGGCATATAGCTCAATCGGTTGAGCAGCAGACTTATAATCCTAAGATGCCCAGTTTAATCCGGGGTCGAGTCCATCTGAACAGGGGGATTTCCCCCCAGAGTTAACATTGGTTCTGACTCCATTCCCTAACAAGGCCCTTGGATGAGACTATAAACCGAAGTCCTGTGTGTATACACATGCAGAAGATCAAGCATGCAGGCCACAGATCCTGTAATCCATGTCAGTGTTCGGTGGGTTGTGGAAACACAATAATACCCAGCATGCACCTGAGGCGTGATGCAGCGCACAGGTTTATGCAGTTGGTCAAGCATCTGCTTGGCAGGCATGGTGTCGTGTGTATGGATTGTTCCCTGAGAAAACGGAAACGGAAAAAAAGAGAGATGTGCGGGAAGTGTACCAGGGCAGCCCATACCATCCCAACTGACTCTCAACTGTTCCACCCCCTTGAAGACTAACCTTGAGGACAGATTTGTTGTCCTTGGACTCCAGTGAGGCAGTCAGCATGCAGATGGCAGCACCAGGCCTCACCTCCACGGGCTCCAGTTCAGCAGCCAGCTGGACAGTCAGGCATACACCAAAATGGTACTGAACTTGGGGGATGTGGGTGGGTGTGTGTATGTGGGTGTGGGTGTGTGTGTGTGTGTGTGTGGGTGTGTGTGGGTGTGTGAGTGTGCATGCGTGCGTACGTGATTGCGTGTGAGCATGCGTGTGTGTGTGTGTGTGCATGTGTGCGTGCACACATAAATGGATCACTGGATCAATAAATATATAATAATGATTTCTAGTGTAGAGGAATCTTCTCCAAGTCACTTTACCACCCTAAGGCCTTTGATTTCATGGGACAGTCCCACCTCCCTATGATTGTGTGAAGGTAAGTGAACACTAACAGGTACCTGGTATACCTTCCCCTTTCCCTGTTACCTCTGGATCCATGTGAATGGTTTCCCACTGTCTCTTCACAGGCAGGGTCAGCACTTCATACTTCTTGTAGGTCAGTGGAGAAGGCTCCTGCACAAAGATTACAGTCATACTCATAAATGGACAGGAAATAATTCACCAATCTCTTTATACAAGCATACAACAGAAACAACAACGATACACTCACACATGCATGCACGCACGTACTGACCCAGTCAATCACGAGGGGATATGTGATGTGGAGCGAGGGTGGGGGGAGGTATGTAGGATTCACACACACACGCATGCACTCACTCACCCAGCCACCCACCAACACACACACACTGTACACATACACACACACGCACACACATACACACACACACACAAACATACACACATGTACTGACCCAGTCAATCACGAGGTCTATGCGGTGTGGAGCCAGGGCGGGGGGAGATATGTAGGACTCAGCCACACACACACACACATAGACACACACACATTAACACACACACAAACAGCCATACACACATATGGCGTAGTGGTTAGCGTCTTGGATTACTGGCTGGAAGGTCGTGGGTTCGAGTCCCACTAGAGGCATAGGGTTTTT
>JAVDPJ010401650.1:0-10680 GCA_034780015.1 Urosalpinx cinerea
CTTTAGCTGCACAGTCAGCAAGATCGTTCCCTTTAATGTTAACGTGACTGGGAATCCAGTATAAGCATACATAACAACCTCTTTGTTTGAGGTTGTACATGGATTCCAGACACTGGGATAAGAGAGAGGCTCTATTTTTTCTGGGATTTTTGAGAGCTTGCAGAGCAGATTTAGAGTCGCTTAAAATTGCTATGCTTTGGTCTAATGAGGGGCATTGCTCCAAAAATAACAGGGCTTTATAGATAGCAAAAATCTCTGCAGAAAAGACAGACACGCCATTATTGAGTCGAAACTTCTGTGTAACAGATTTATATGGTATTACGAAAGCAGACCCCACTTGCTGGTTGTCTAGTTTAGATCCATCAGTAAAAATCTTTAAATTGTCGTTCAATTCTGTGCAAAGCTTTTCTTTAGCAATGTTGGCTAGCAGTAGTGGTTGTTCAGCTTTCGAATATGGGGCTAGAGAGGTTGTAATGCTTAATGAACTTTGAGTCCACTGTGGAGAAGGGGGTAAAGGTTGTTTCTCGATAGCATTGGTATCAATTCCAGCAGCATTACATAAATTATCTACATAGCTATGTATATCAGTCCCTCTGCGAGCTATATTGGGAGTTTTGGCTTGCCTCTTTCTAAACTTTTCACTGTTGGCATCGTTAAAATCATGCTGTAGCTCAGCTGCAACAGAGTTCTGTGCCACAGATGAGGCTCGCATGACATACTGTGCAGTTCGCAATTCGCGCTCTACTTTCAGTGGTAGCAGACCAACCTCTCTGTACAGAAGTGTGGGGTCTGCATGTTTTGGTATATCTAGGGACAGTTTCAGGAAGCCTGTTTCTCTACTTTCCAACCTACGTAACAGAGTGGGAGCAGCAGAAAAGAAAGCTTCCTGGCCATAACCTAGACGAGATCTGATGAGTGATCTAACTATTTGAACCATTATCGTTGGATGATTTAGTCCACAGGCATCTTTCTTTATAATCTTGATAAGATTCCAAAGTGAATTTGTCTTAGACAACAAATGATCAATATGAGGTTTCCAAGTCAACCTGCAGTCAAATACTACACCCAAGTACTTAGCAGTATGGCTTGGACTAATTTTGTGTCCGTCTACTTCAATGTAGAAATCATCTATGTTATATCTGTTACTAGTAAAAATCATGAATACAGTTTTCTCTGCAGCGAGCTGGAAACCGTTATTCCTCAGATATTCAGCTATCTTATCCACATTGTACTGAACAGTTTTCATTATCTTTTTCTTGACAAAGTCTCTCTTCAGCCTCCTGAAGTTTGGTGAGTGCCAACAAGCAATGTCGTCTGCATACAGCGTGATTACAGAGTCTTTAAGTTTAACATCTTTTATATCATACAACATAATGTTAAAAGCTACAGTCGCCACCACAGAGCCCTGTGGCAGGCCCATGTCCACAAACTTTTTATCTGAGAGCTCTGAGCCGACTTGCACTCGAAAAGAACGTCCTTGCAAAAAAGTGTTGAAGAAGTTATACATATTTCCTGTTATGTTTAATTGTGCCATTTTGTTCAGTAGTAATGCATGCCAAACCGAGTCATATGCCCTCTTTATGTCATAGAAAGTAGCGAAGACTGCTCGCTTTTGGATTAGAGCTTTTTTGGCGTGTGATGTAAGCTTCACAATGTGATCGGTGCACCCTCTATTTTTTCTAAAACCTGCTTGGAAAACAGGAACTATATTATTTTTCTCAAGAAAGAATTCTAATCTCTCTTTGATAATTTTCTCATATAGTTTGCCAATGTGTGGAGTGAGTGAAATTGGTCTGTAACTTGAGGGGTTTTTGGGAGGCTTTCCTTGTTTAATTAAAGCTTGTACTCTAGCCTCCTTCCATGCACTGGGTATTACACCTTGTGACCAGCAGCGACGATAAAATAATAGTAGTTCCCATCTTGTTACACTTGGAAAATGCTTTATCATGACATATGATATAGGATCAGCGCCTGGTGCTTTTTTAGGCTGTACTAGCGAGTTTATAGACTTTTCTAGTTCTTCATAGGAAAACTCAACGTTTATAGGTTCTGAATTATTGGATGGTGGGGGGTCAGGAAATGTCTTTTCAAGGTCTATTCTCTGATTTCTTAGTAACGTGGGCAACGACTCGGCATGGCTAGCATGGGCAAAAGTTTGGGCCAGCATATTGGCTTTCTCTTTCACTGTGGTGGTTTTAATCCCGTCACATTCTAATGGTCTCTGAGGAGGGTTATAACGTTTCTTTATTTTCATTACTTTCTTCCACAGTTTACCAGAGTCCTTATAATCTATAATGTTATTTTCTATATATCTTTGCCAATATTTTAGTTTTGATTCCGCAACAGTCTTCTTGAAATCTAGTCTTTTTTGCTTTAGATTATTATATGTATCTTCTGACTGACACTTTTTGTAATGGGCATATGCCTTTCGCTGTTCCTTTTGATATTGCTTACATTTACTATTCCACCATGGATTGGGTGGGTGTCTGTGATTATTGGTAGTAACCTTCTTGGGGATCATACCTTCTGCAGCTTGGAGAATGACATCTCGTAGGTCTTCATACCAGATTTCGATGTTGTCTGTCGGACTGGGGTAGACTGCTGTCGCAAGAAGATGTTGAAACCCATTCCAATCAGCATTGCTGTAGTCGTACGTGACCCGTGCCACGCTATCCTCCCGAAGCTGGACACCCCGTAACAGCAAGCTGATGGGCAGGTGATCAGACCCCCACAGTTCACTGCTCGTTTCCCATTCAGCTTCCCCGTACAGCGATGAGCTCACCAGTGTCAGGTCGATGGCTGTGGCTCCATGGTCGGCTCTGTCTGGAACTCGTGTATGCGTGCCATCATTGAGCAGACACAGGTCTGAAGTCATGATCTTCTCTGCAAGCTGTCTGCCCGCAGCATCGGTAATGGATCCGTCACCACCCCACCAACTGTGGTGAGCGTTGAAGTCGCCAACGATGACCCAATGTGCTGCGTCCAGGTTCTGCAGCCAGGCTAGGTCAGCATGGTTACAGCTTTCAGGATAGTAGATGTTGACCAGGGACAGTCTGGAGCCATTCTGCATGATGACCTCGCACGCAGTGCTCAACTCTCTTACAGGTACTCTTATTGGAGCTGTTTGCAGACTATCTTTGACGTAGGTAGCCGTGCGCACCTTGCCATCTTGCAAAGAGTAGAAAGGCGGGTAATAGTAGCCCTTTAACACAGGTAAGTCTTCTTTCTTCACAGCTAGGGATTGCAGGCACAATATACCATAATCACGCGAAGATTGATGAAGGTGTTGCTTTAAATAATGGCTGTTAGTATTGATGTTCCTGCAGTTCCATTGCAGAATGTTCGTATCCTTTGCTGATGAACTGGCTGAAGGCATGTTGATGTGATTTGGTGATACGTTACTGGGCCAACAGTAGAAACGGGGAGAGTTTCCGGGCTTGTGCAAGGTGGCTGTTTTTTGCTGGACCCCCTGGGGGTAACTTGAGGACTTGGATAGTGCAGAGGTAATTAGGATGGGCCATATAAAGTAGGTGAAGAGGACTGCCAATTGGGTCTGCGTGCAAAGCAAGACAGTTGTGTGAAGTCGGGCCTTCAGTGTCATTGTCTTTGAGCAACATGTGGGATGATGTTGGCAAGAGCTAGTTGTAGTTCTCTGGGAGCGGATGGGGGAGTAGAGCTCCTATCTTCAGGCTGGGAAAAACGGAGAGCGAAAGTCATCAGTGCATCGATGTTGCCCTGGGCTGCTTGGCGGACACATTCCAGAACATCAAAGGCTGTCTGGACTACTGGGTTGATGGTTTCCTCTTGTCCTTTGCTGATAAGACGAGCAGCAAGTTCCATCTGCTCTTCCCTCTCCTTGGATTGCTTGTGTAACTCATCCGTGATCTGTAGGAGTTTTGTGTTTATGTCCTCGCTGTGTCGTTTCATACGATCTTCTACTGCCACGAGATGCCTGTCTAGCATTGCTTGAATGTTGTCCAGGGGAGGATCCCTTTGATTGTAGTTGACCTTTTGATGACTTGTTGCATTATCAGAGACCTCCGTTGCTGATGCTGTAAGTCGCACCTCGGGGCCCTGCGTTGTGTGGATGGTCGACTGTGAAACAGCAGTTGGACACTTTGAAGTCAGTGTTGATGCTGAAGGCTGACCTTTAACATTCTCTTTGCTGGAAATGTAGTTACGTTCTGGAAGTTTGGGCACTGATCGTCTGAACTTGAATGAGATGTGGTCCTCGTCCTTGGAGATTGCTGAAACATCTGGTCTACCTACTTTTGTTGCGGTGGCGTAGTTGAAATTTCTCATTGGGGATGACGATCGGACCGACCACTTCTTTAATTGGGCTTTGGATTCGTACGTTTGCTGTCTGTGTGGGGCATCCAGTGTCTGTTCTTTCCTTATTTTTGCAATGGCCACAGCCAGAGGCATATACTCTTTCGCTTGCAGTTCAAGAGCTTTCTTCCTTATTCGTACTTCTGGGCAGCCTCCATATGCTGATGAGTGCCCCTTCTGGTTGCAGTTCACACATTTCCATTGTCTTTGTGGCAGCGGGCATTCCATAGCACCATTTGGGTGTGCTTCCTGGAGACATTTGGGGCAGCGTGGGGGATGTCTTCTCCTGCAGTCACGTTTATCGTGGTCTAGGCGCTGACACCTTGTGCATCTTTTCACATCCCGTCTATAGGGCTCCACACGGAACATTCTTGTGCCAATTTGTATGGTGCTGGGCAGATTGGGGGAGTAGAAGACTATTTTCACGGACTTGCTTCTTTCTCCGGCTTTTGTCTTTAGACGAAGAATGTCACTGATTTGAAAGTGCTGGTGTCTGTTTTCACTGATGAGTTGGGCAATTTCTTCTGTTGTAATGTCAAGTGGGATGGGCCCTACCACTCCTTCGGTTTTTTCTTCTGGAATCCATGTTTTGAACTTGATGATGCCCTTGTCAGATCTTAGAGACGAGGTCCTGGATAGGATGAACTGTTGTTCTTTTGAGTAACACTCGATGATCCATTTGCCACCTTTGCTGTTCCTCAAGCCACACTGCCGTTGACATTTGATGGCTCCGACAGTGGACTGTTTCCAGAGCTTGTTGGTGTTGATGCCGTAATTGCGATAGATATCTGTACCAGCGCCATCGTCTTGCAATATGACAGGGTAGTGATAGATAGTGGGGTCGTGCCGTTTCTGTGATAATTCTGGCTTGCGTCTGCTTTCTTGGTTTCTGTTCATATGGTTGCCACCATAACCCACTGCGTTATTCTCTGACTGTTGTTTCATCATGGAGGGTGCCCTAAGGGAATCTTTTCGTTTGTGTCTGACGTTGTCACCATTTGGAGCATCATTGGAAAGTGAATAGGGAGGATGGTAGTCCCCGAAGGCTTCCTCCACTCTCCTCTCCCACGTATCTTGAGTGTTGCTGATACAGGTATTCTGCGCTGAATCATCTTCATGTTCCAAGATACAGTCAGACTGATCTGACAAAGTGCTGTCGTTATTGGAGTCTCTGTTTTGAGGTGACTGCCTGTCGCCTTTTGTGCGTTTTGAGATACTACTGTCCTCTTCGAAGCTTTCTTCTTGGGTTAATTTTCTTTTGATGGATACATGGCTTCTTTCAGACTCTTGCTGAAGTACAGTACCTCGCTCTTGTTTTTCTTCATTTTTGTAATCATTTTTGCTATCTTTTTGAAGTGGTGTATTCTCCTTGTTTGCAGGTAGAAATTTGCTGGTTATTGGTGTGTTCATTATGACTGCATAATACAGCCACTTCCCATACAGCGCTGGTCAAAACAGAGGTCCGTGCGCCTCCGATGGTCGGCTATTAACCCTCACAACAGTCTATGTTAGTTTTTTTTCTTTTTCTTTTCCGAAGCAATACGGGAAAGGAAAAAAAGGGGATCACGATAGTCGACCATACATATACATACATACATACATACATACATACATACATACATACATACATAGTTGTTTGAAACTTGGTTTGTTGTTACCCTCGATATACCATACATTTGAAAAATGGTGAAAGGATGAAATGAAAGTGTGTGTGTGTGTGTGTGTGTGTGTGCGCGCGCGCAACTGAAACTCACGCATGCATTATAGTGCTCAGCTGAACAGTTTATTTCAAATATTCATTACTGTTCTCAGTGGAACATTACTTATTTCATATGCCTGTACGCTGTCAAACTGATTACCTGGCCTGCACGGGGATATAACGTTTCCTGCATTTCAGGTACTTCGCAATTTTGCACCCTTCGAAAATTTGGAGCTATATCACTTGATAACGACCATCAGGGTACTGATTTATTAGTTATGTGCGGTTGAGAGTGCGCACACCTGTTCGAATCTTGTCAGTTCAGTTCAGAGCATTTTGTTTGTTTGTGTTTTGGTTTGTCATTTGTTGTTGCCCCCTTCCCACTTATCTCTACTGATCCTTCCATTAAACTCATGAGTTGTCGTCTGAGTCTTGCATGCCTTTCATCGGCAAACTGGGGTGGCGATAAAACGATGAGGTAGCATGTATAACTTGTACAAGTAAAATAACCCAAGGAAGCACAACTCGAGAACTATCCCTTGTCTGTATATATGTCAGTCAATACCATGTAGTCCCCAGTTCTAGAAAATAAAAGACAGGAGTGAGAGAGTCTTGAGTGATCGAAAGCAGCCTGTTCTTTCGTTCATCGCCAATGTCGCTTTTATGCACCAATCGAAAAGTGCAACTGCTTTTAATATATGGGGGTAGGAAAGGCTATATTTTGAACATACTACAGGGGAATCTTCAGCTATTTGTAGAAACCATATGGTTAGGAAAATTTGTTTATAATAATTTTACTGTGAATTCAGTTGTCTGGTGGTGAAAGGGTTAATGGTTTTGCATCCACATCCACTAATTTAGTAGCAATATTGATCGCAGACGATAGGGAGAAAAGTTCTGTACATGTACGTAGTACAACTGTATGTGTGTGTTCACGTAGAACAAGTGTACGTATATGTGTGTTCACGTAGTACAAGTGTATATATGACAATTCTGATAAAACAGGCATGCAACCTGTACTACTGAATTAGGTATCTTTTGATGACAGCATTTCACGAGACAACCAGAAAAAATCAAACGACCCATTATTTCTCTGAGGCAATAGCTAACTTTTCAGGCTGAGTCTGAGTGTACCCGGATTGTGTAACTAATCTAGTGCATAGGCACTGTATACAGAGTTGAACTGAAAGTGTGTGTGACCTCTTTTATGAATACTGAATGGCCATGCTCCCGTGTGTGTGTGTGTGTGTGTGTGTGTGTGTATTGTGTGTGTGTGTGTATTGTGTGTGTGTATTGTGTGTGTGGTATTTTTTTGTTTTGTTTTTGTTTTTAATGTGTGTATTCCCCCAGTCTTTTCTTCTCAAATCAACTTTCATAGATATAATCTGATAACTGTCTTCTAGTTTTTTTTTCTTCTCCATTACAGCCATATAAATAGTGGCCATGTGTTCAATGTGTGGATGGATGATCGTGATAATGGAGAAGCGGAGAAGAGAGACGTACAGTGAATGTTTGACGGGTTTGTATTCTGATTACATACAATGATATATTTGACATGTCAACATTATTTGACATGTCCGTATTATGAGAACAACCCTATCCTAGTCCCACCGTCGTGAAAGTGATCTGCTGCGATTTGTTGAAATAAATGCATTATTAAATTTGTGACGAAAACTGTTTACAGTGTGCGAGATGTTTTTGTTGCATTAACACGTGTTGTATCAATCACAAATTTTGAAAAGTACCTGTGAATGACAACTTTCATTGGTATTAGCTACATACATAGAAAATCTTTCAATACTCATCGTTAGTGAAACGTTATTTACGCTTGCTCCTAGGTTTCTGTAGGCAAACAAATACACAATGCAGACATGAAAAAGGAAAATCATAGGTGGCACTGCACTGTGGCAATGCTCTCTCCCCTGGGGGAGAGCTGCCCCCAGAGAAAATCTGCTGTGACAATAAACTATATACCTTACCATACCACACCATACCATACCATACCATATCCTACCATACCGCACCACACCACGCCACGCCACGCCATGCCATACCACACCACACCATACCATAGCATACCACACCACACCACACCACACCATACCATACCATACCATACCACACCACACCATACCATACCACACCACACCACACCATACCATCATTATGTCCATGTCTTCCCACAGGAACAGGCAGTCAACTTAGACCCTGTCTCCCGCAACACCTACCACCAGTGGCTTCCCTTCTTCCTGGGGGTCACCGCCTTGCTCTGTCTCCTCCCTCATCTCACCTCCCGCCTCCTCACCCCCCTCCTCTGGCTGGACTTAGGTCAGCTGATGACCTCACTCACCCCCCACCCCCACCACTCCGCCGATAACCGTCACGCCATCTTCCGCCAGTGCGCCCTCTTGCTAGACGCTGGATTCAGGAAAGGCAACTCTGTACTGGCTAAAGCGGCTCTGGGGCGAAAAGTGTTAGGATGCGGAGTCTGCTTCCTTCAGATGCTGTTGATGATCGTAGTTTTCCCGCCTCAGTTGAGTCTTCAGGGCGAGAAGACGGAGGAGGGTCACGCCGCTGATGATAATGGCAGTCTGCCTTTGCCTCTCGGCACCTTCATATGCCCGATCACCATTCGGCAACATGCGCGGATCTTTCAGTACAATGTGCTGTGCTTCATGCCTTTGGCGCGGGTATGTAGGAAGACTGAAGGAAGGAAGGAAGGAAGAAAGGAAGGAACGAGGATGGATAGAAAGAAAGAAAGAAGGATGGATGGATGGAAGGAAGGAAGGAAGGATGGATGGATGAAAGGAAGGAATGAAGGAAGGATGGGTGGATGGATGGATGGAAGGAAGGATGGATGGAGGATGGATGGAAGGAAGGAAGGAAGGATGGATGGATGGATGGATGGATGGATGGGTGGATGGATGGAAGGAAGGAAGACTTATATAGCACATTTTCCATAAGTCATGCTCAATGCGCTTTTTCAGTTGTTTTTCAGTTTTCCGTTTTTCTCAAGATAGTGTCACTGACAGCGTTCGGAACAATCCACACACGCTTCACCACAGCTGCCAAGCAGATGCTTGACCAAATGCAAAACCCAATGCACTGAGTCAAGCTTCGGTTGTATACTGGGTATTTTCCTTCGCAACCCACCGAACGCTTAACGCTGACATGGATTACTTGATATTCTGCATGCGTATGTACACAAGACCTCGGTTTATAGTCTCATCCGAATGACGGGGAAATGGGTCAAAACCAATGTGAATGATAGACATGTCATGTCATGTGGATGTTGATGTCGGCAGTTTATTAACTTTGACGCAGACTGTGAAATTTCGACATTCGTTTAATTAACAAAAAAATAATGAAGTTTTGTGGCATCCACTCGTGATTCTTGAGTCAGGTTTTTGCTATGGTGCTCTGATTTTAATTTTAATGAACATTTTTTTTTAAGTTAAGACAGCAAAACTTTGAAAGGTAGATCTGCCTAACCAATCTGTTGTGTTGTTAACCAATATGTGTTTACAATTATGCTGTGTGTGTGTGTGTGTGTGTGTGTGTGTGTGTGTGTGTGTGTGTGTGTGTGTGTGTGTGTGTGTGTAAGTGAGTGCACATGCTAGTGTGTGTGTATGTTTGTGTGCGCGCGTGCACGCGCATGTGTGTGCATGCGTGCACGGCGCATATGTCTGTTTGTGCGTGCATGCTCATATGTGTGTGTGTGTGTGTGTGTGTGTGTGTGTGTGCATGCGTGCATATTATGCATGTGTGTATGCGTGCGCGTGTGTTTACATATCTGTATGTTACCAGGTGTATAGCAAGGGCCTGCTGTTCCTGGTCCTCTTTTTCCTGGTCCTATTTCTCCTGTCCGCCATGGACCTGACCCTGATCTCCATGCGGCTTCTCCTGTCCTCCCTAAAGGACCTCACCTTGACCCGCTTCCTGTCCTTGACCAATGGCCAATCACAAAGCCAGGCTGCAGTCACTGGCCCCGCCCACCTGTCAACATTCAGCCATTCAGGAGGTCAGGTGGTTGTAGGCGACGGCTCCACCCAACCGTTCAGCCAATCAGAAGGCCAGGTTGTAGTTGATAGCTCCGCCCAGCAGTCAGGATTCTTGCAGAGTCTGGGAATGGATGGGCGGTGGGTGGTGTGGGTGGTGGGAGAGAGGTGTGGGACACTGGCTGCTGCTGATCTTAGCATTCAGCTCTATCAGGTTTGCTTTTCTTGTATATCTGTCTGTTTGTCTCTGTCTGTCTGTCTGTCTGTTTATCTGTCTCTGTCTGTCTGTCGTCTGTCCGTCTGTCTATCTGTCTGTGTGTCGTCTGTCTGTCTGTCTGTCTGTCTATTTATCTATCTATCTGTCTTCTGTCTTCTCGTTCGAGATCTCCTGTATGCTGATGACTGTGCTATTGTTGCCCACTCAGAGGATGACCTTCAAATCCCTCCAGAAATGCGACATTGATGAGAAACAAGGGGAATTCCTGGCCACAAACAGGTTTGAGTGGAGGCAAGCAATTCGTAAGGGAACAGAAGCTTATGAAAATGAAAGACAAGTCAGCCAAGGGGAAAAACGCGCAGCAACAAAGGTCAGGCTCAACTGTGCAGAGCGTTTCATTAAGTGTCCCTTGTGCAGACGCCTGTGTGCATCAGACT
>JAVDPJ010402760.1:0-10679 GCA_034780015.1 Urosalpinx cinerea
TGTGTGTGTGTGTGTGTGTGTGTGTGTGTTACTTGCACGTTAGCTTATTTTCTGCATGAATACTTAACAGATCGACTTCTCTAGTATTGACCACGGACCAGTCGAGCCGAGTACGCAGTCAATACTTACCACAGGTGATAACGACTATAGACCCACGCCTAAATACCACGTACAGTTCGTCGACACAAAGGTACTCAGCCTGAATACGATCTAGCACGTTCAATACAAGACTTCTTTTCACAAGTCCTGTTGATTTTCCTTCCTTAGAAAAAGAAAAAACCCAACACAAACACAAAAGGGAGAGAACCAAAACAAAACAAACAAACAATATCCAACCTCACGTGCTCACTTTGTTCGCCAAAGTACAAGCTGATTTGTCCGTAATCGCAAACCATTCCTTAAAAGAAAAAAGTTGGGACTGATCAATCCACGATCCCAATCCATGTTAATTCATTTCAGTTTTTCTGGTGGCTTAGTGGTCTCGTATGCGTCAGTAAGCATCCGAGCATGGTGCGTGCTTGCACATGTGCTTGTGTGCATGAGCACGTACCTGTGCTTACATCAATTGTCGGTACGCAGGTGCGTGCATGGATGTTCATGGCAGTATATATTTAACTTACCGTACAAAAGAGAGGAACAAAAAAAAGAAGAAAAAAAACAAGGAAAGGTCGTGTCCCTTGGAACTAATAACTATCCTTACTATTTTCAGGCTGTCCCTTTAGCGACCTTCGTTTGTTGGAAGTGCCTGACAGACTTGTAGACTTGTAGATAGTAGGAAACTCGACGACAAATGTTTTGTCTATGGTCTTCAGCTCTCTTAAAACTAGTTTTAGTAACAAAAAGCAAAGCAAACAACAAGCCAAAAAATAACAAAAGACGAAACCAACAAAGAAAATCTGAAGAAAACCCACAGGCAAGCACGCAAACGCACGCACGCGCGCACACACACACACACACACATACACACACACACATACACACACACACACACACACACACACACACACACACACAGCGAACGCACGCCAGCACGCACGCTCTCATGTACGCATACAGAGAGAGGGAAGAAGGGGAGAGAGAGAGAGAGAGAGAGAGAGAGAGAGACAGATATACAGACAGACAGACAGATAGATAGGCATGCATGCAGGCAAGCAAGCAGACAGACAGAGATAACAAGAAAAAAGTATCTTGTCTTTGTCTTGGCCGGTAAAGAAGCTAAGGATGTATAGAGGAGCACTGCATGGTTAGTTAAAGAAGAAGAAGAAGAAGAAGAAGAAGAAGAAGAAGAAGAAGAAGAAGAAGATTTTTTTTCAGATTTACAGACTTTCCCAAAAAGGTGTAAACAGTGTTCGGAATATTCCATATACGCTATACCACACCTGCTAAGCAAACGCTTGACCAACTGCATAACCCAATACAATACGCTGCGTCAAGCCTTCGGGTGCATACTGCGTATTTTCGTGTTTCCACAACCCACCAAACGCTGACACAGATTGCAGGATATTTATCGTGCGTACTTTATCTTCTCATTGCGTGTACACACAGAGGGAAATAAGCCACTAGCAGGTCTGCACATATGTGGACCTTGGGAGATTGTAAAAATCCCCATACTTCTTTCACCATGCGCTACCCGGATTCAAACTCACGACTTTAGGACCATCATGAGACAAACAGACGGACAGGAAGAGACAGACAAACAGAGACAGAGAGAGAGCAGACAGAGACAGAGACATATACAGAGAGAGAAAGAGAGAGACAGACAGACATAGACACAGAGAGAGCAGACAGAGACAGAGACATATACAGAGAGAGAAAGAGAGAGACAGACAGACATAGAGAGAGAGCAGACAGAGACAGAGACATATACAGAGAGAGAAAGAGAGAGACAGACAGACAGAGAGACAGACAGACAGAGACAGAGACATACACAGAGAGAGAAAGAGAGAGAGAGACAGACAGAGACAGAGAGAGAGCAGATAGAGATAGACAGACAGACAGACAGAGAGAGAGAGAGCAGAGAGAGAAAGAGAGAGAGAAGAGGCAGAGACTGACACACACACACACGTACGCATACACGCACGCACACATGCGCGCGCGCACACACACGCACACACACTCAGAGAGAGAGAGAGAGAGAGAGAGAGAGAGACGTAGAGGCAGAAAGAGACAGAAGTTATAAGACATAAGACAAGCTACGCAGATACAAAATAACCGCCAATGTAATCCATCCCCTATTAGACTGAACACGACACAAAACTGGAGACAATACAAAGCTAACTAACCTTTGTACTTCGTGATAGTTCCCATGGTCCTATAGAACACATGATGCTTGAATCTGAGACGATTCCGAACGTTCGTGCGCAGGAGTGAAATTTGACCACACTTGAAGAATAAAATAAAATAAATATATATATTGTGTCTTTTTCATATGAAGATGTTTCTCGCGCGTTGTCCAGATTCGCCTGATTCTTTAACAATCGCTTAATTCTCCACCACAAAATCTTGAATGACTGATTGATTAACAGAAAATTGATGAAGATGTTCAGAGCTGAGCTGTTTAAATGGTGCAAATGATTCCGTTTGTAGATAGTCCATGTGTCTTATGACTGAGTTCTGGTGCATTACCTTGTTGGAAGTGGTATCCGTTTTGAGGAAAATGTCTTGGTATCAATCAATGGTCAGTGTTTTCCTGAATGTCAACACATTCGGCAGCATTTACAATATATCCTTCAACCATGCACACAAAGTTCCCACACATGTGTGACCATAGCAAACGATAGATCAATAATATAATATTGAAGCCTCATTGCGCTGTCAGCAGGGGGTCACTATAATTTGCTGACACACTCATGCAGGTCTCAAGGCATCTTTTTTTTCTTCTCTCGCACGACTGTATATAGATATTTTTTATTTCTTGTCAGCTTTAATCTCTAATTTAGTACTGTGCAATGTTACCGTTCCAAACATTATCTCAAACGCTTTTTCCTGTTCAACTCTTTTACATTTTCTTGTTCACAACACGTTGAAACATTACATAGACAGGCCAATTGCAAAAGCTGCTGCACCCTACAAACAAATGAGAAATGAAGGGCAATTGTATTTCCTTTGTTAAATTCTACGATTATTTCATTTATGATTCTATGACGATTGTTCTAAACAAAACAAAGACATTCGGCTTCACCCCGAGACGTAGATCTAATTATCTGGCCGCCATCGAGTGAAATTTTGACTGTTTCAGTTTCTCGGTCGCGCTGATTCACCACAGTGTAGCGAAATCTCTGGTACACTGATATTATATCTAACTTTAAATTCATTTCTTGTGAATAGTTTCGCAATCTCGCACGACCAATGCATTTCAGTTTTTGCAATCTCGCACCACTAGTACATTTCAGTTTTGGATCTACAATATTTTTCTTACACTCAGAGGACAGCTCTTCCTTGTTGAAAATTCGGTAAACGGTAAAAAAGTCACAGGAAAAAAAGTCACAGAAAAAAAGTCATGCGCGCATGTGTCTAATTGTTACATGTGTATGTGTGTGTGTATGTGGCTTTTATCCTGCTCAGACGAAATAAATAGTTGTTGACTTGAACTGGATTAGACTTGGCTTTGTTTGACCTGATTGTGACTTATTTTCCTGTGACTTTTTTTCCTACTTAATTTTGCGACTTTTTTTCCTGTGACTTTTTTTCCTAGATTCGCCATCACAGGGCCTTGAACTCTTGTGGCTTTAGACCAACCAAGTCCAAAGCTTTACCGATTGAGCTATTGCGCTAAGTGCAGACAAAATGTGTAAACATATTTTTTTTTTATTCAACACAGGAAGATTTAAAGATAACCTCTAATCTTGAATGTACATGATCATATGAATTTTAAACATTATCTAGTTCTATCCGATTAGGCTCGTTAATGAAGACTTAAAGGAACACAAACTGAGTTTACAGTTTTCTTTTGGACTCACCTAACGTTCCCCCCACGTTGGGATAAGCAAACAACTTTTTATTTTGGGTCATACCACTATCAAATACAAAACTGAAAATACATCCCAGACTCATGTAAGCTTAACTAGGGGAACTGTTGAGTTTATTATTAAAAATTAAAAAAATCTAGATCTTAGATCTAAACTGGATTAAGTTCATTAACACAAATGGGACATATATAATACCAACAAAACATGTCTCTCTCTCCCAATCAGGCATTGAGGCAATATTTCTAGATATATATATATAATATACCCACATTCTATTATTGTGTCCTACTACTCCTCCATGGAAGAAAAGGCCTGTTGCTCAATATACTACTTTCGAAATAAATAATACAGACAGTAATTAACTTACTTAATGACGTGAGATATTGACGGTAAATGCCATACAAAATGGCCGTCACACCAACCACCCAATATGTCGTCTGCTCCCATGCTGGAAGAGATGGCACATGATGTCTTGACATTTTTTTTCAATGTCTTTTTGTTGACTTCTCTACGTATTTGAGGGCCTTTTCTCCCATTTGATGTCTTTTAAGTTGGAAATCTGCAACAAATTACAAATAATATTGAGATTTAAATACACATTAAATAAATATATAAATAAATAAATAAATACTCAATGAAAAAAGTAGGGTCAACTGCTGCGTCACTGGATAGTAAAGAGGGAAGGTTTAAGACAATTAACAATTAAAGGGCAATTTAAGATCTGGGACTGAGCTGAAATGGATTTGAAACTGAGCTGGTATGGAAACCACAGATGGTATAGAACTGGAACTGAGTCAGTTCAATCCAATACCAATCTGGTGTCTGGAATATAGTTGACTCTTGACCGATATCTGGCTAAATATATCTCTGAAATATCCAACCAATATATATTACCAATATGGGTTTGAAATTTACCTGTCGTGTTTTCAACACAGAACTATTATCTAGCCAATATCCTGTTGATATCCTTCTGATACTGGAACTGAACTATACTGGTAACGTAACTGACAATCAATGCCGGCTAATACCAGGTATGTTTTTTTGGTTTTGTTTTGTTTTTTGTCTGGCCGACATCCGTTTCTGACATCACACAAAGATCGTGGTCCAGATCAAAGCGTCTTTCCAAGATTGATGTGTTAGCTGGTAAGGGAAAGCTTTAAAATGTTTTGTTTTATTTTAACTGTGTTTAAAATGGAAGAGAACTTCTCTAAGAATGAGTGATACTCGCTAATACTGAGTAAATAAATGGTCATTAAAAAAACAACAACTCCAATCTGGCTTCATGGGACTTCCGTTAAAAGAGATGATGATGATGAGGAGGATATCTTTATACATATGACGATGATGATGATGATTTAATTGGTGATCAAATATGTATTTCCAAGGGTAACAGATAAGCATTGGCATACTTGTTTTCCATCTGGCCCTCAGCCTGAATTGGGATGATAGTAAATATACTATATATAACACAAAATTGTGAAATAAGACATGAATTTCTCAAATGCATATTATAGATTACAATTATGCACTGTCTACTTTTAATCTAAAGATACAAATGAAAGTAATAAAATCAAAGATCTAGTGAGCAGTACACCTAATCAGAAATAACAATACTCAAAATACAAAATAACAAACATGTCTACATATCTGAGCATAATAGAAATTAACAAATAATAATGTCAAATTAATACTAAACTAATAGTCAGATCATGCATCCATTCATACGTTAGACCACAATTAAAATCACAGGTGTGACAGAGAGAGAGAGAGAGAGAGAGAGAGAGAGATACTCTATGTCAGCCATGTTGCGAATGCAACCCCCCTTAGTTTCGTTTCGGTTTTCCCCTCATGAAAACAATAAAGAGAGAAACGGAAAAGAGAGAAACTTGTGTGGTAGGGTGACACTCAAGCTGCTCCCCCTACAAGTGTCTCAGCGTGTGTTACTATTTTCAGACACACCTGTGAATTGTGGTGATACCAGCTTGCTTGGGTGGAAGCCTTGTGTCAACCACTAAAATGCATCCATGCATTCACTCTAAAAGTGAATTTTTATAGCCTCTTCACTGAGGCCACATAACCCACCATTCTAAACTGTGCCCTAGAAGTCTTCCAAAGTGTTGAGATGCAAATCATTCCCACTTTGTGTTATCTGTGGCAGAGTGTTGTTATGAATTTGTTCTCCACTCTGTTATGATATAATACAAAATGTTAATTTTAGTGTAATGTTTTGACACATATTGATGCAGGACTAACAAACTTCTGAAACAAAACTCACTGTTTCTGATGTTAATGGTGAGCTTATTTTTCTCACAAATAACTTTTGATCAATCTAAAGCTCACAAACACACACACACTGATTTTAAAACATACAAGAGCAGGGGTAATGAATGGGTGAACTGTCCATACCTCTCTTCACTGCAGGGCTTTGATATCCAGCAAAGCTCTGCACAAAACGAGCAGCATTTTGTGGGGCTTTGTCCACCAAACCAGCCACAGCGGAGCTCTGCACTGACGAAAAGGTCTCTTTCAGAGCTTTGTCAAACAAAGCGACAAGGCTGGGCTTGAAATGGCACAGGTACACGCTCTTGATCACACAACGCCCAGCAGAGTCCAAGAATGTTTTCACAGCCTGTACAATGACCATGGTGGCTTCTGCCTCTGGATATTGGAACAGTCCTGTGCTGATGGCAGGGATGGCGATGGAAGGAAGGTTGGCATCGCTAGCTGTCTGCAGACATGTCATGATGGTTTTAAACAGGCAGTCCTGCTCCCTGTGCTGCCCATCTTTGTACATTGGGCCGATGGCATGGATGATCGACTGGCAGCGCAGTTTCCCAGGGCCTGATACGATGACGTCTCCCTGCCTCAGCTTCTGACTTCTATGCTGGACTTTTTCGTGGCACTCTTTCTGAATGATGTCTCCACCTGCAAGAGGGAGAAGAATGAGCGCACAGGCAAATGCACACACTCATGTACACATGCAGTTTCAGTTTTCAGTTTTTCCTCAGGAAGTATCACAGCATTCGTATTATTCCATATACACTACAGCACACCTGTTAAGCAGATGCTTGACTGACTGCATAAACCAACTTGCTGTTCAAACCTTGGGTGTGTGCTGAGTCTTTTCGGTTTCGGTTTCTGCAACCCACCGCACTGACATGAGTTACAAGACCTTTAATGTGTATATGCTTGATCTTCTTGGAGCTCAGTTTAGTCTCTGCTGAAGAACTTGCGAGGGTATGGAATCAGAACCAATGCTAACTCAAAGGGGAAAATCCCCCTCCACAGAAAGGCTCAATGGCATTCTCTCATAGTTTCTTCTGCTATACCAAAAGGAGTGGTAGGGAATTAAGAAAGAGGAAGAGAGAACCTAATTGAGTGCAGTGATATCACATCTCGATATTTTCTCAGAATAACAATTTACAAATTAGTCAAATTACTGGGCAATGTCAAGCACAGGAACAAAATATTCCTCTCCCCCTCTCTCCTTCTCTTTCTCTTTCTCTCTCTTTGTGTGTGTGTGTGTGTGTGTGTGTGTGTGTGTGTGTGTGTGTGTGTGTGTGTGTGTGCGCGCGCATGCATATATGTATGTGTATGTGCAGGTCCATGCATATAAACATGTATGCATGTGTGTGCATGTTTGTGTGTGTTGCGTAAATGGTGCATGAATAAAATATCAATCCAGACTAGCAAACTGACAATCATTATTTTGTTTTCTTTGTTACCAATCAACAGTAAACTTATAACTGTCAATTTCTCAATTTGAGATGATAATGTTCTGTTCGACTTGACTTTGAGGACATCACTTCCAAACGATCTAGCCCATCATAATCCTGCACCTGACCTTTTCGGACGATGTCCTCTGCCAGTCCACCATGGTGATCCATCCTGGTGTTGGCTGCGTTGACGATGGCCCCCACTGCCATCTGGATGATGTCCCCTTGCACCACCGCCACAGTCACGCCGCTGGGTAACTGAACACTGGCTGACGTCTGCACCTTGTTGCCGACCATTTGTGGCCTGCCGGCCGTCTGTGGCCTGCTGGCCGAGGCGAGAGTGTCCTTGTCCATTTCCTGTATTTTCACATCCATATACATGGAATGAACGTATCTGTAAACGTGGATGAAGACATCCACATATATGGATAAACACATCCGTAAACGTGGACTGAACATATCCATAAACATGGATGAAGACATCCACATATATGGATAAACACATCCGTAAACATGGACTGAACATATTTGTAAACGTGGATGAAGACATCTAAAAATATGGATAAACACATTCTCAAACATGAACACATTCGCAAACATGGACAAACACATCTGTTTACTTAGATGAACACGTATGTAAACATGAACACATCTGTAAGCTATAGATGAACACATATGTAAACTAGGACAAACACATTCATAAACGTGTACACATCTGTAAACATGTATGAACACATATGTAAACATAGAAGAACACGTTCTTAATCATGAATGAACACATCTGTAAACTTGCATGAACACATTCTTAATCATGAATGAACACATCAGTAAACTTGTATGATCACATTTATAAACATGGAATCACACATCAGTAAACACGGACAAATATATCTGTAAACATGCATGAACACATCCATAAACATGAGTGAACACATCCGTAAACACGGACAAACACATCTGTAAACATAGAAGAATACATCTGCAAACATGGACAAAACACATCCATAAACATGAACACATCCATAAACATAGACAAACACATTGGTAAATATATAGATGGACACATTCATAATTATGGATGAAGACATCAGTAAACATGTATGAACACCTCCATAAACATGGATAACACATCCATAAACAACAAGTAACACAAATGCAAACATGGATGAACACATCCACAAACATGGACAAACATATGTAGATATGTACGAACACATCTGTAAACACGGGCAAACATCTGTAAACATGCATGAAGACACCCGTAAACATGGACAAACACACCCGTAAACATGGACGAACACATCCTTGACAAGGACGAACACACTTGCACCCTGCGTTACTCTGCGAAATGCTGACCTGCAGGTGAGGAACCTCTGGCTGAAGCGTCAGCACACACTGACACAGGCCGCCGATCACCTTCAGGTCTTTGCTGCAGTCCCAGCTCAGCAGCTTGACTTTGTTGGGGTCTGTCAGGACCTCCTCATGGCAGACGATCTGTCGGTTTAGGAGCTCCAAGGACTTCATGACTTGCTCCAGTCCCGTTCTGGTCCCCTTGATTTGGATCTTGTCCCCTGGCTCTGGCATGCTGATGCTCACTTTGTGGGCCGAGTTGTCGGCAGCCATGCTCTGGACCTTGTTCTTCCACTTCATGTACACCAGCTTCTGACAACTCGGGGAGAAGCGCACAGTCTTGGAGTAGATGGTATTTTCTGCAAGGAACTTCTCCACTTTTTTCACCACAGGACGCAAGATGCTGTCGATGGACGTGACAAACAACTGCAGATTGTCGCGAGATCGCGTAAAGAGGAGAGCGTCTGCGTGTGTCTTTTTTAGCTGAGATAGCAGGCCCAGAGAGTCTTGGTGTTGAAACAACCCTGTGGATTCGGGGCTCAGCTGGCAAACATGCTCCACCACAGACTCGGTGATGACACTGCTGGCCTGCACCACAGCTGTGTCCTCAAAGGCAAAGACGCTGGCATCACCCTGCTGACTCAGCTCCCAGACTGCAGAAATGTTGCTGGTCTTCAATTTCTGGCCAATGTACCGTTTCGTTTCCTTGCCACCTAGGACTTTCTTCTGCCTGTCTGTCATGCTGGTGATGTGGTTGGTTTTCATGGTCTGCAATATTTCGTACATGTCTATCTGGGCTTCCTTCACCTCCCTCAGCATTCCCTGAAACATGATGCACGTCTCCTGAACGTCTACATTCAGACTCTCATACTTCTGTCCTGCTGCAGTACCAAAGCCAGTGGCCTTCAACAGGCTCAGCTGGCTCGTCTTCAGCTTGGAGTTGGTTTCCGTGACTTGCTGTTTCCTCCGTTCAATCTCTACCTCCTTGGCGGTGATGATGGCGCCGACCTGCTCGGACAGCTGTGAGGCCGTGTTCTTCATACCCACCACCACAAAGGTGGCATCCTCAGGCACTGGGAACAGGGTGGCTCCGTCAGGATAACTCATGCCTGCCTCTCTCACCGCCAGAGCCAGCTCTATCCACAACAGCTGCATCACCTTGTGGCTCTTCACCTCTATTAGGGCGAGAAACTGGGTTACAGTCTGCTGAACATCCACGCTCCAGGTACGTGCTAAGATTCGAGCCTTGGGAACAGCGGGGGTTAAGGTGCAGTCGATGATCAGCTTATCCCCTTCAAACTTTCCCTCTGCATGGCTTGAGGTCAGCTGCTGGAGGAATGTGGACTTGGTGCTCTGGGACTGGCGAAGAAAGGCGACTTTGAAGCTGTCTAAGCTGTGCAGAGCTAGCGGGGGCGGCATGGTGAAGGCGGTGGGCTGACGGCTGCCCCCTGATTCCCCCAGACACTCCAGGTAACGCCTGACCCTCAGCTCTTGGCCCTCCACGCTATGCTGCTGGCTTAGCACGCCATCCAGCACTGAAACACACACAAACACACACGCGCGCGCGCATGCACGCACACACACTCACACACACACACACACACACACACATACATACACACACACACAAACGCACGCACGCACT
>JAVDPJ010403871.1:0-10678 GCA_034780015.1 Urosalpinx cinerea
ATTCAAGACTGGATTGAAAGAAGACAATTGCTGTTAAATAGTAGTGTAGCTTTTCCATGTGTCCAGTTAAATATGACATCAGTGGAACACCACGCTTGGGGTTCTGATATCCAAATTATTATTTGAATACATGAAAACAGTTATGCAGAAATTAAAAACAGTTGTTGGTCAGATTAGGATTTTATTTTTGTTGGTTCCTCATAGTCCTCAAGCCGAAGTTGAAGAGTAAAAGGAATGAGTTGGTGTCTTATACCACCATCCCTCAGCGTATTAATTTTCTGCAACTCTAATTTTCACTTCTCCCTGGTATCTCTTTCTTTCTTTTTCATGGAGAATTGTCGTTGTCTTGCCTTCATCCCACTTCCACCCTGAAAAATCTTGCTGTTTATTTCAGTAAAGGAAAGAAAAAAATCCCCTCCGTGGAAATGTGTAAGATTTATACGTGTAAATTTTATATGAACTGGAAAATGTTTACAAGGATTGATAATCTAGTTTCCCTAATAATGAAATTATACTTTAGGACCATATAGTCTGCAACCTTTTTATTGAATACCTTGATTGTACAATATGATAAAGTGTCACCACATTTCCGCATTTGTTTGCAATCTCTGTCTACTATATGTACCTCCTTTCTTTCTGTTATTCCTAACTTACAGATATTTTTGGGGTCATCTTTACTTAGGAAAATGTTAGTAAAATCAAGAATCTCGTGGTGTTGACCTATGTAATACAGATATTGGTTATCTTGACACATGTTGGTTTTTGTTTTTTGGTTTGTTTATTTATTTATTTTTTAATTGGAAAACGTGAATACTCTAGAGAGCATCTTGAATATGGCTGCCCCATAACCCTTATATTCTCTGTTGATAGGTAAGATTTTTTAATAGACTTTTTTCCCGTGTTTTGTGATTTGATCATATTGTATGATTTTGAAGACTAGATGATATTAGTCTAGAAATTCTGTAACAAATTACCAGAGCTAATTTTGTTTTAAGGAGTAATTTCTTTTTTTTGCGCAGCAATTGCTCTGCAGTTAAACGAAGTAATATGTATGCAAGTCAATTATTAAAGGGCAGTACTGCTTTTTGTTTTATTTAATAACTAATAATTTCTGCAAACTTGCGACATCTAATTTAAAAAAAAAAAAAATCGTTTTAAACAAAATTATTTATTAATTGATTTTCTGCATTAATATTTGCCCAGTGTCTCTGAAGTACATGCTGTACAAACGAAAAGAGAAGTTAGAAGCAGTGCTTCAGCATAGCGTGTGCAGGTCGTGTGGAAGCAAGTGTTAGATAATGTGATAACGGTTCCATGTATTTGCTAGAACGGGAAATCTTGAAATTTGAAAATAGTCTCATGCCTTCCTCTTAATTAGTCATAAGATCTGATGGTGCAAACTTATTTATAATGTTCAGAGTTTTTGTCAACTTGTTAGTCTTAGATCGGTTTGGAAAAGAGCTGTTGTGAAAAAAATCTTGTTCCAATACATTTTCAGCTGACATAATTAAAAGATGAGAGTGGTGATTCTGCTTATCTGTGTGACCTTATTGCAGGTGACAAATCTACCTGAAGGATATTGATATCAGTCACTTTGACAACTAGAAATTTATAGAGCATAATGTATGTGATTCTTGTCATTGGTGCCTGCATGTGAAATGACAGTCCAAGTATTTGTTCACACCATTACAGTATTGATTGTTGTGGGGAATTGCCATGGAAGTGTTATTTGTCTGGTAAATCTATGTAATCCTGATGGTTCAGTTTTCTGATGTAGATTATGTTGCCCATCCTTCAGTTCATGTATGTCTGCCCACCATTTACTTGCATGCACACGCACTATGAAAATTTGGTTGAAAGAATATATTGATCTAAAATGGTTGTAGAGGTGTTTTTTTTCTCTTGCTATTGTAGAGGTTTTTTATTATTTATTTTTTTAGCTGTTATGTCTGAGGCTGTAACATGCTTTCTTTTGACAAGGAATTTTTGTTTTAAATACAAGACTCTACTGATCACTACTTATTCTCTGTATTCCATGAAACATTCATAGACATATCCCACTCTCCCTTATCCCACTCTCCCTATAGACGTTTTATTTTATACCTGTGGATGCATGCGTGAAAAAGGTTTCAGTGTGGTACCCCTCAGTCCCTTGGATGTTGTTGTTTGTTTTTAACTGCCCATAAAACAGCATTCCGCTTATGGAAAAAAAAACTTGTTAATGTATGTGTGGTTTGTTTTTCATTATTTGAAATTTAAAGTACAACCGATCTAAAGTGTGTTGACAGTTTATTGTAAAAATATGGGTAAAAGAAAAAAAGGAAAAAAAAGTGAATTGAACCTTGACAAGACCAATAGGCGGAAGATGTCAAAAAAACAAAAACAAAAAAACATGTGGAAACTTCCAGGAGTCCTGAAATCCCATGGGGGAGAAAATAATGGTAGATATGGCAGCAAGTGGGGATCGCTTTTTTTTTTTTTCCTTTAAATTTATAATTTTTGAAATATTTTTTATAATAAACCTCATTCAGCTTAGCTAATTTAGATATCTTTTTCCACTCGAGTAATTATATCTCATTAAAAAGCATTATCAAATTGAACTGTCATCTGCATCAGTTTACACAAGGTTTGCATTGTTTAGTTTTATTTTTCATCAGGAAGGGTGGAAGAAATTACGTGATAGCTTTTTATACTTGATGTGCACTGATTTGAAACCGAACAAACAGGTCACAAGAACACCAATTTCTTTCTTTACGAATGCAAAAAGGGGCAAGTTTCTCTTGAGAATCTGATTTGTGATAGCATTTGCTGAATTAGAAACTAAATAAATTTGCTTTTCATATCATTTGGAATGTATTAAAAACTATGCAGTGTATATTTGTCCGTCTTACTTTCAGGATTGTGTAGATGACACAATTTGACAAAAAACATGGGTTTGATCCAACAGCTTTAAGACAGAACTTTCCTCCTTTTTGCTGAATTGTATGTCATGATCAGTGTTACTAGGACCAGAAGAAAAACAAAAAAAGATTGAAAGACAGAATTATGTGCACATCCATAATCAGCCAACATTTGCTTGTGCCTGCTTTATTGGAGTTTTCTTTTTAATCAAACACGAAAGAGGTGGACCTGGATTCACAAATAAAGATCTCATTAGTCCTGCAGAAAGATTTAGATCTTGCTAGCTCATTCTTGGTCAGTACTTAGACATGGTTCTTGACGATGTTTGATGATTGTTTACAGATGCTAATCTGGTTAATTGTAGAGCCAAGGCAGAAAGATATTAACAGACTGGTTATTGGAAATGACATTTGTGTACTAACAAGAAGGTGACATATATAAAGGCAGGATCACTAATATAAAATGCTGTGGACCAGATATTAATGCGAGTTTAAGGTTTGTCAAGTACTGGTAGTTTTTTCCCCTTCTACTTTAGATGATTTTGAGAAGTGAGGTGCTGGTTTGGATCGTTTTGATTTTGTTTATTTTTGAAAACTGAATTTGATCTGTAATACTGAATTTGTCACGAAAGTTACTTGGAACAGTACAAAAATCAACCTTGGGAAGTGGTAAAATATTAAATCACAAATGCCAGTATGTTATGCACATATGCCTGACAATTGTAACATGAGATGGAAGCATTTTTCAACAATTCTAAGGATTCCGCTACATTTTTAGTTTCAGATGTTAGATTCCATTGAATGGTGCTAATCTGTGAAATTGTACTATCTGTGAAATTATTTTTAAAGACATAATATAAGGTCAAGTCTGATTTCAAATGGTAGAATGCCAGTTTAATTTTATGCATTGCTGTTGACTCGTTTCATTTTCAGTTGTCTGCTCACAATCCAGCTAGTTCAGTTTGAGGGTATGTGCAATGTTTTTTTGCTTATGTTCGTTAGGGTATTAGACACACACCTTTGTAGTTTTTATAGTTTTCCCCCCTTTTGAGTGCTGCGGTTGTGTGGATTATGCTACATGTTGTGTACAGTTGTGAGGCTGAGGTGTTGTAGAGGTACCTACAGCATGTGCCACAGTTTGGACCATCCCCCCCGTCAACCACTGGCAAATATCTTGCATTGCAGCTACCTCTGTCATCATTCCATCTGTGTCTGTCAGTGGCAGACACAGTGATACCTCTGCTGTCTCTTTGGCCTTATCAGTCCACATAGTGGATCTCTGCACACAGCTTGACAATTCCAGTTTCCAGCTTGGAAGGGAAGATCAGCGGCACTGTCTGAGACAGTGCACCTGACGCATTGAAAGGGGAGGGGTGGGGGGAGGGTGTTTGTACTAGCTGGCAGCATTGGATACCCATCCTTTCCTTACTATGTCCTTGTGGCCATCTAGCTGGCAGAGCAATAAAGGCTACAGGAGTAGCCCACCAGTCAGAATAGTGCCATGCTGGCTGTCTTTAATGCATGTATTTGGCTTGCCTCTTTCCTTGTGCCAGGCTACCTGATGGCTATGCAAGGCATTGGGGATTGGTCTTTGAAGAACTGATGGCCTTCTGTTTGTTAATTAATGCAGTAGTGGTGTGTGGTCTTCAGGCTTCTAGATTGCAAAAGACACCCCCTTTCCAGGAGTCTGAGGAGTGGATGTGTTGTGATAGTACTTTTACCAGTAAGGTCTGGCCCACTCTGTGTCAACTTCAGGACATGGTACTCATCATTTGTGGCCTTATATTCCATTTCCAAAGCCCCTGTTGCCATGTGTGGTGGAACTGTGGTGTCAGTGTGTTCATTCTGTACAAACCTGTGAAACGACATCACCTCTTGGCTTTTGCTCTCTCGTGATATGTACCAGTTTATTACTGTGGATATGGCATAGTTTGATATGATCATTAATTACTCACTACTAGAGCTGCTGTATGTTGGGATGCGTATGTCCCGTGGGTTCTTGTTGGCATTTCTTGTTTTTAAATGATGATTGATGAGTCATTGTTTAGCCTTCCTTACTCTGGTGTTGTACAGAAAGTGATGTTTTATTTGGATTGATTGTGAATTACAAGATTCTGTTTTTAAGCTACAGGAGTATTCAGTGTGGAAGTGTCAGTGGCCATTGCCAATGTGACTGTATTGAAACTGACCTGGCTCAGTTTTCTGAGCATTACTTATCTTTTCATTTGATTTGCTAATTGTCATGGTGGTGGAATAATGTTTGTGTTGTTTTATGTTTATCATGTACAGATTTGTTGTAGCTGTAAAACTAAAAAAAAATAAAAAAATAAAAAAAAATTATAAAAAAGAAAAAGAAAAAAAAGTCTTGGTCTGTTTTAACATGTGCTTCAAGATGACAAATCAAAATAAATGGTATTAAATCACAGAATATACAGATTAAAGATGTCATTGCCCGTACTTGATAACATACACATTGTAAATTAAACTAATACAGTAGTCATTGCGCTGAACAATTCTCAGGATTTGTTTCAGCAGCCTTGGAATTCCGTTTTCTTCCATGCATTATGTCAATAACCTTTGCGCACATTCACAAATTGTAAGCGATACATGTATCAGTCATCAGCTTTCACCATTGCCGTACATGTGAACATTTGATCCAGTGTTTCTGTTGTGCTTTGATTCAATAACCAGCTTTAAATTTCTGTTTTAAGTTGATGTTTGCAAGTGCATATATATATAATATACCTATGTATGAATATGGAATGATAGCACACCTCTTGCATCCTACTCTGCCAGTTTCAGACATTGTGGGTTTGCAGCTTTTATGCATTAAAAATCACACTTCAAAGAGATTTGGTGCATCTTGAATAAAAAATGATGTAAATCATTTCACCCCCCCTCCCAAACCCTTTAAAAAAAAAAAAAAAAAAAAAAAGCAGCTGCAGGAATGAACAGCCCATTGTGGATGTGGAACCATTTGGACATGACACAGAACGTGCCACGATCAAATTTTCCTCTAGGCAATTGCTGCATTTGATCTCCACCCTTACAAGAATCAACTTCTGAATGCCTAAACATTAGGTCAGTACTTATTTGGTGTGATATCATATATGTCTTCATTTTATGCTTAACATTTACATAAATCTTGGTTGTCAAAGTATTTAATACCTAAACTTATTTTTGATGGGGAAAAACTTAATGCTGTTAAGAATAACTGTATTGTGCTGTGCATGAAGAGCTTTTGTAAACATGTTCTATTTAATGCTTGGCATTTTTTAAAGGCCCTAAACACTAATTTATAACTGTTTTCAAAATATAAGAATCAACAGATTGCAAGTGCACTTTTGAAAATAAAAGGAGTGAATGACTATCAGGAAATCACAGACGAACATATTTCTTCTATACATGAAAAAGACCACATTGACTAAGGCTTTGCCTGCGCATTTTGATATAAAGTTTCTTACCGAGATTGTTGCATCATTTGTACTGTTGTAAAATTGTTGGCCTGGTCCCCTTGAAATGAAACTGAAATGAACAGTGAAACAATTTTCGCCTAATATATCACCAGTTTAAGTTTAGATAAGATACTTCATCATGTGAAGTTAGCTTCTTATTATTTATTCACTGTATATATATGATTTTAGTTGAAAGGGGAAGTTTTTGAAACTTGCTCTAAATGAAAACTCCACATTGTCAATGCTAACATTTTGTTCCCTTTGTTGTAGGGCAAAGATTGTAACACCAGCATTAGCTGTATTGGCCAACTGCTTATGCACAGTTTTGAGGTTAAACAGCTCCTCATTTGTGTATTGACTATGTACTTCATGCAGTCATGAATTGATAGAATATTGATTTGGTGACAATTTTCAGTAATTAAACACTTCAGAGTTACTGTGTGTTTTGTTTGAGAGTTTGGCAGAACTTGGGGAAACTTGTTTTCTCTCTCTCTCTCTCACACACACACACACACACTGTCTCTCTCTCTCTCTCTCCTCGACATATTAATACGGACGTACATACAAGGGTACTTTCCAGAGGAATGAGACATGGCTACATTTGTGCAATATAATGAGAAAATGATGTGAATATTAACTTCCATGAGGTTAAGTCTTTTTCTTCTAAAGGGAAGTCTGGATCAGATTTAAACTTAAAAATCGCAGTGACAAAATAGCAGCCAGCATAATTAAAGGCTGTGGTTGACAAGATAGCTGATACACTGGACATTTATTCGACTGTTTCAAAGGTAATGAGCAAGCAGCTAGATTACACAAAAGTGTTGTCCTGGTCTAGGTACCATGGTGCCTGGGTAAGTACAGAAACAACACTTCAAACTTTAAATTATGTCAAGCTTTCATTCCAAAGACTTCAAACTTCCATTCCAGCAGATACAACTCCCAACAAAAGCAACTCAATTCAATTTAATTTGCACTCGAAATAACAAGCAAATGAATGGACCCAGTCACAAAAAAGGGAAAACATTACACATGATGGTTACAGAATACAAAATGGTTTTTCTTGGAGCTTATACAAAATCATTGGCATAGCTAAATAAGAGCAAAAAGGATGTTTCGGTCGATGCTATCCAGACAATGACAATGTACAATCTATCCCAAACTGAAGCATACAGTCATGTTTGGTGGCACACAGCTATGCAGGATCACCGGTACTGACTGCTGCATATCGTGAGGCTGAAGGGGAGGAGTGGCAGGTCTGTACAGGGATGGGGATTAACAACAAAGTGCCGTTAACAGTGCCACCGGATGTGTCTGAGCATGAGAACAACAAAATGGACTGGACTACTGCCGGCAACAAGAAAGGGTTCCTGCACCGGTCTGTTCCATAAGCGCATCAAAGGGGGAAGTGCACATGTTTGGTGAGAAATACACCTGCCACACAATGTCCAATTTAAAAACTGCAAGGATAGATCTATTAGTAGCAAACCTATCTGAAGAGACAAAAACAGCACCAACATTTAACAAGTCAAGTCGACGATTTTAATTAGTAACACAACACTTGCACAACAATCACGGGATGTTTCTCTGTTGGATCTGAACTGACAAAGGAGGCCAGCCCTGAAATAACAAAAACTCGAAATGTTTCAACAATAATTTTGTCAGGCAACTGGAATTCAGAAAAAGCATGCAATTAGTGACAAAACTTTTTTTCCCTTTCCCCCCCAAAACACTTTTTGTACGTTTCTTAAAACATATTCTCAACTTTAAATTAATTATTTGGAAAAAGCTATGATAGCAGAGCACTATTTTTCTTTTCAGGGTCAATATACATAGTACTTAATATACATAGTATATAGTACTAATTTTTCTCCATAACTTTGTTACGAACTGATCTTTGTTGCCTTGTGTTTATTTATGTGTGTTCAAATATACCACACAGGCTATAAAAGCTATTCGTATCACCACACCATGGAGCGCTGTGAATGAGTAAAAACAAAACTAAAAAAAGAAGAAGAAAGGTACCTGTACTAAATCATAACACAATTTTCTGAAACAATAAAAGCAATAAACAAACTAAAGACAAAAAAGTGCATGCTACTCCATAGGAACAATGTCTGATACAACCAACACGTCCAGATGGAGGGGAAGTTGTCACAGGAGCAGTGTATAAAAGGGTGATGGGGAATGCAAATCAGTTACACCACAAAATTGCCCTTCAGACAGTAACCAGTCAACAACGCCCAATGCTGGTTCAGTACATGCAATCACTCATGAGCAAATCAACAATCTTGAAACAAGAGGTACTTTTAATAAATAGACCACATGTCTCACACTCACAAGGTAGAAAGGATCGAGGGAGTCACAATTAAGGGCCTCATTTAAAGGGTTCTTTTTTGTGTGATTTTACATGTACCCAGTCACTTCACTGCTTTGGAACTAAAAAATTTGCTGCTGATTGAATTGAAAGAAATAACTTTTCAAGGTTTTTTTTTCTTCTCCAATCGTTAAACGAATATTCGGCACATCAGTAATGAAGTTTTTTGTCTGAAAAAGTCGGGGAGAGTGAAGTGGGCATGCACCATAGTTAAATACACGAGTGGTCTACTGGGTGCCATCACACATTCTGGTACACATGTATGTACCCAGTCAACATCTGATGGAAATTGGGTGTCATCACACATTCTGGTACACATGTACCCAGTCAACATCTGATGGAAACTGGGTTTCATCACACATTCTGGTACACATGTACCAAGTCAACATCTGATGGAAACTGGGTGTCATCACACATTCTGGTACACATGTACCAGGTCAACATCTGATGGAAACTGGGTGTCATCACATTCTGGTACACATGTACCAGGTCAACATCTGATGGAAACTGGGTTTCATCACACATTCTGGTACACATGTACCAGGTCAACATCTGATGGAAACTGGGTGTCGTCACACATTCTGGTACACATGTACCCAGTCAACATCTGATGGAAACTGGATGTCATCGCACACATTCTGGTACACATGTACCCAGTCAACATCTGATGGAAACTGAGTGTCATCGCACACATTCTGGTAAACATGTACCCAGTCAACATCTGATGGAAACTGAGTGTCATCGCACACATTCTGGTACACATGTACCCAGTCAACATCCGATGGAAACTGGGTGTCATCGCACACATTCTACGACTCGCAGTACACCTGTACCCAGTCAACGTCTGATGGAAACTAGGTGTCCAAACTCCATATACCACACATCATGTGAAAAAGACCCTGTCACTGACCTTGCTGTCCAGTAAGAACTGAATCTGTAGTTTGTAAAATAGTGACTACACATACAAAACAGATGTAGAAAACTTTCTGTCAAGGAAGGACTGCATGAGAAAAATCTGGACCTGTATACTCTTTGCCCTGTGAAATAGTACCTTCCTTCCTGACATGCAGTACACAAATGTGAAAGAGTAAATCTAGACAAGGTAATTATAACCATTGTGGAATTTTGGAGTCCTGTACTGTACCATATCAAACTGGTTCAGTCTATACAGACTACACTCATGACGTGTTTTATTTAGTAAGCCAGCTTTATCCAGCAGCCTCAAACAGTACTGTGATACTGACATTTCCAAGCTGAGAGTGAATCCCTAATCTCTCTTACTGTTTCTAAGTCCAACTACTAAATCAAGGAAAACTGCAAGCAAGAGTGAGCGAGCTTATGCAACAACATGATAATACATCGCACAAACCATAGTCTAGCAGACTTTATGCGACACCACCCGAACCAACAGCCATGCTCATCTACGACACAGCATGGAACAGAAAATAGTGCCATGGAAAAAAAAAAAGGCAACCGATCATGACATTCAGAGTACCAAAAGTGCCAGAAAGATTTTGACAATGAAAGATAAAAAAAAAATAAAAAAATAAAGGCTATCAGCAGATATTTAGAGAAATTATTTTAACTAAAGGAGAAAATGACCTAACCACCAAAAACAAACTGGCAAAGGAGAATGGAATATCCTGGAAGTGACCTCAACACCAAAAGCTGAGTGGCATATGGCGATACTGACCAAAAGCAGAAACGCACACAAACAATGGCCAAAAGTGGGCAGGGATATAGCGACAATGACCAAAAGAAAAGTATGACCTTAACACCAAACCCAGAACGGAACATCCTGAACGACCTTAACACCAAACCCAGAACAGAACATTCTGAACGACCTTAACACCAAACCCACAACGGAACATTCTGAACGACCTTAACACCAAACCCAGAACAGAACATTCTGAACGACCTTAACACCAAACCCACAACGGAACATTCTG
>JAVDPJ010404982.1:0-10678 GCA_034780015.1 Urosalpinx cinerea
GTTTGTGTGTGCTTTGAGTTGATTTATCAAGATTTAGCGCCTTATAAATACAGTAATTATTATTATTATTATTATTAAGAAGTTTGATAAATAGTATTTGTAAATGGCTAAAAAATTCATGACCAATAATATTGTATTCCAACTATTGTGTAACATGTATATGTGTGCATTGCTCCTTAGATAAAGCTTGCTAAATTTGTTGTCTTTGCACTTGTACCATGAAAAAAAAAAAAGTTATAAAAAAAAGAAAAAGAAGAAGAAAACTTTTGCTAAAATCTGTCACCAAGTGCATCGCTTCAGTCGACAAACGCATTGCAACAAGAAAACTGAGCTAAATCTGTCACCAAGTGCGTCGCTTCAGCCGACAAACGCATTGCAACAAGGCATGTCTAGGCCATCAGGAACGTCGTAAAGAGGCAAAAACAAAAGAAATAAAAAATATAAAAGCAGCTGAGTTTTTCTTGTGTGTTACAGTCAAGAATTGAAGGTGTGTTGATTTCACTTTGGGCAGCGCATAAGCCGCAGCATAGGATAAGCCAAGGGGTCAGTTCTGACTTCAAAAGTTGTGGCTGGTAGACTGTCCATTACAATAACAGCACTGGACTGGACAGCACTGATAAGCCAAGGGGTCAGTTGCCGCTTGTAGACTGTCATTGACATTAACAGCATTGACCTGGGCACTGCAATGTAGGGGCTGATATGTCAGTAGGTAGGTAGGTAGATAGGTAGGTAGGTAGGTAGGTGTATATATATATATATATTTATAGTCACTTTGTTAGACTTTGTTAGTTCCAAAGAACTTATTCTTTACTCTTCTTTTTTGGTTTTTAATCTTTTAGTGTGTGCACATATCCTACATGCATCAGTGCTGTGATTACATTTCTGTATAAATGTACAGATTCCCATGCTGGATTAATGAAGGAAACCATTTTCTATTTAAATCAAAATACTGCATTTCCACACAGTGCCAATATTTGTGACTCAATTTGTGTAACAAAGTGTGTCTATGTAGTCATCTGCCCTCAAGTGTCGTCCGTAGGTCTGTGTGTATGTCTATGTATGTGTGTATGTATATATGCATATGTGTGTCTGTGTGTCTATGGTAAACTTTAATATTGCAATTTTCTCAGAAACTACTTCTACAGAAACCAAATTTGGCAGGATTATAGATATAAATATTACCTTTCAATATATTTCCATTACAACAATAGGAAACCACCACAAGCAGAGCCAGTAGAGGATTTCTGTATCAGGGGAGATAGATAAGAGCCAGTTGAGGATTTCTGTATCAGGGGAGATAGATAAATCCCTCAATCTCACCTGCAGTACCAGGGTTTTCCCTTTAGGGAATTGTACTGCATGTCAATTGCTCCAAAATTTCACTTTTTGCTCCTGAACGTTAGGGCATCAGAGTGAGTCCTTTAAGGCTTTGCCTCTTGTTTTTAGCTTGATATCAGCCTCAATTCTTTGAGGCATGGGAGAATGTTTGGTTTACTTTTGTTTATTCTACACTTGTACACAAAGAACTTGGCAAGTAAAGATTGGATGTTTTTTCTTTTGTTTATTTACATTCGCACATGAAGAACTTAACAAATAAAGATTAGATGGGTTTTTTCATTTGTTTAATCTGTATTTGTACACAAAGAACTTAGCAAATATATAAAGATGTTTTTTCTTTTTATTCTACATTTGTACACAAAGAACTTAGCAAATATAGATGTTTTTATTTTGTTTATTCTACATTTGTACACAAAGAACTTACAAATAAAGATGTTTTTCTTTTGTTTATTCTACATTTGTACGCAAAGAACTTAGCAAGTGAAGATCAATGACATCGTCTGTTTTAGGACCAGAAAGAATCCCATTGATCATGGTCAGTGATAGCCTGTCAAAGCTGGTGTCCTTTTCCTTTAAACTCTGTGCCAAAAACCCAGGTGTTGTGTCAGAGCCGGCAGACGACACAGTGAAGACAATTCCCATGATGACATCACAGCATCATCATCGACCAGTGCCGAAGACAAAAATATGGCAGACAAAACCATCGACCATTGCTGCTTGAGTTGTGGTCCGTGTTTGTCAGCCATTGTGAAGACAGATTGTTCAGCAGATGACAGAGTGTGAATATGAGTATGTGTGTGTCAAGCTTGTGGCATACTGACAGCCCAATCATGGATGATATCAGTCTGGTCTCTCTCTTTGGCCTATGTTGGTGAAGTGCTACTCACCCTCTTGACAACTTCGCTTATCAGCAGATACTCGTTTATTAACAGTTCCTTCTTTCAGAACCAAATCATATGGCCAGCGTTCCTTCTTCTTCCAAGCTGCTTCCTCTTGGAATGCGCTACCACACTTTGTCTGTCACTCTGGTTCACTTCTCTCTTTTAAATCTGCCTTAAAAACACATCTATATCCTTCCTTTTAGGTTAACAAATCTTATATATCTACACATTCATCCTTCACATTGACCAATGCTGATTTTATTTTGCGTGGGCCATGTTTGTGTGTGTGTGTGTGTGTGTGTTGATGACTTACGTGATAGTAGTTTTTATTATTACTACAATTTTAAGCAAACCAGCAGTTAATTATGTTCTTTTATACATGTTTGAACTAACTCAGCTCTAACTAATGTTGCTTTTATTTGGTTGCCCTCTCTTTGTTTGATGTGTATGCTGTTAAATTGGTGGGTTGGGGGCAGGAGTTGAGGAATAGTGGGATGTGCACAGCCATGTATCCATACTTTGTGTGTGTGTGTGTGTGTGTGTGTGTGTGTGCGCGCACATGCTGCATGTGTGTGTGTGTGTGCGTGTAAGCATGTGTGTTTTTGTTTATCGTGATGATTGTGAAGCTTGTTTTAAAGTCATTGCTAATTGCTTTTAGCTTATTTACAATAATTTACGCCTAAGGCTTTTGTACTCATTAGGTTGGGCGTCTAAATAAACTTTATTTTATTTTTAATTTTTAGACAGGCTTGTTGTAGCTGTTGACACATCGTTTGTAGTTGTTGACAGATTTGTTGCAGTTGCTGACAATTTTTATAGTTGTTGACAACTTTTTTTTTAGCTGTTGACAGATTTGTTATAAATGTTGACATTTTTTTTTTTTATATTGTTGACAGATCTGTTGGAGTTGTTGACTTGTTTGTTGTAATTGTTGACATATTTGTCATAGTTGTTAACATATGTGTTGTAATTGTTTACAGATTTGTTGTAGTTGTTGACAGATGTGTTATAATTGTTGACATATTTGTCATAGTTGTTGACAGATGTGTTGTAATTGTTGACAGATTTGTCATAGTTGTTGCTGGATGCCTTTATGGTGGGATAACGGGCGCCATGGCCGTGTGGTTAAGGCGACAGACTTATAATCCTGATGGTCCTGAAGTCATGGGTTCGAATCCCGGTAATGCCTGGTGAAATAAGTGTGGGGATTTTTACAGTCTCCCAGGTCATTTATCACGTTCAGACCTGCTAGTGGCTTATTTCCATTTGTGTGTACACGCATGCAGAAAATCAAGTACGCACGTTAAAGATCCCGTAATCCATGTCAGTGTTTGTTGGGTTGCGGAAACATGAAAATACCCAGCATGCACCCGAGGCAGCACTGCGATCACGTCTATTGGTATGGAGGTTTTTATGCGCTATATAAATAATAGATTCTTCTTCTTCTTCTTCTTCACAGATAGCCTTACACTGCCACAGAACATTCAATAACCAATGAAAAGAATGTTTGTTGTGTTTAATGTAGCGAATTAACGATGTAGCTATTGTGTACCTGTATATTGCAGCCAAGCGACTGCTGGGTGGTGAAGTGACCGTCAATGAGGGGAGGAGGACACGCCCAAGGAAGAAAGCCGCCCTGGCCCAGAAGCCCGCGTTGAAAAGGGCCGGAACCATGCAGAACACCGCCAAGGAAGGCAACACTTTCCTGAAGCGAACAAAGGGAAAGAAAGGCAAGGGAAAGAAGTAAAGCCAGGTTATATATGGAACACAGTTCAGAGGTGTTTTCAGTTAGACAGTCATCAGTTTGATAGGTACTTGAGGCAGCTTTCTTTGTAGAGGCAGCTTGTATTACTTTCTGCTGTGAAACATTGTGATAGAAGTGTGTGATGTATGTTAACTGTGTTACAAGGGTGGGTGTAGGCTGGACAGACTGACCGCAGATCGTTGTTAGCTGTTATAAACTGTATGTACCGTTCCCTTTATCTTCCTTCAGTTCAATTTTAAGATATGAAGCAAGACACAATATGTATCAGAAATATATCAAACACTTTTCTCCACACATAGATTGTATTCTTTATTTATTTGTCATGAAAAGAGAGGTAAATTCCCCTCTCCCTATCTCCACTTAATGTTGGATTATATGCCCAAGTAGATATACGTCTCTTTGTCTTTTTAAAAATTCTAGGCGCGCTTTTGGGTGATGTGAGCATGTGTCCCAGAATAAGGTGAAATATTGTTTAATCTGATCAAACATAATTGAATGATAAATAGAAATGGCTCATAATATTCAGATGCCTCTCCCTTTGTGTTCACAGCAAACTTTCCATTTTGGAATAACTCCCCCTTTTTAAAATATATGACTGGGAACAATATCCAAGTGATTCAGAGTGATTCTGAAAATTAAACACAATCATTAATTTGGCTGTCATGCTAGCAAGACATATCCATTATCAATTTTCTGGTCAAAAGTTTTTATCATCAAACGTTTGGTTAAAACAGAGGCAAGCTCACTATATCATTTTGTGTATTGTATGTTTATTGTTTCTAAATAGATTGATTTGAAAATGAACACATCCAAACAGAAATGCATAAGCACACAGACTTACAAATATACACTTTGGTTTAAGGAGACCTTTTCCATTGTTTTTGTTTAAGGCAACATGAAAATCCATTAGGGACATCAGATCTAAATATATATATATTTATATATATTCTGATGAAGTGAGAACACCTGTATTTCTATTAAAGGAAGCACAAAGTCAAACAAGAGTTGACATCCTTCAGCAAAAATATAGAAGACAAAATTATTGTCAGTGAAGCAATTTTTTCCTATGTAAAAAATCAAGGTTTGAAAATAGCACATGATAAGAGAAAACGATCATATATTATGTGATATCATGAGGTAAGGCATCGCCAAGCATGAAAGTATCAGGGGAAGATCATATACTGACAGACATGACACAAGTGAAGCTAATGATCCCATGCTCTTAGGCATGCTCACACCAAGTGAAAAGGCATGGACTATTTCTTCTTTTGCAAATAGCGATGAAAGTCTGTTATCTGGCAAGACATGTCAGTGTTGGGAGTAATATCAAAAAGGAAATGTACTGGCAACAGAGCTGTCTGAAACTGGAAAACAGACTTTTTATTTATTTATTCATTTATTTTAAGAGCTGTTGAACAACCCTCATGATGCAGATCGAAACTGTAACATTGCACCTTACATCATTTTTTCTGGTTTTTATTGTTGTTGTTGGGTGCAGTTTGAGTTCGTGTTAAAGTTTGACCAGTTTTTGTGCTCTATTCTTGAACAGCAGAAAAGCAAACATGGTTGAGTTAATTGTTATTGTTGAAAGGCGCGGTGCGGGCGCGGTGGCCGAGTGGTTAAGGCGACGAACTTCTAATCCTGAAGTCGTGTGTTCGAATCCCGGTAGCGCCTGGTGAAATAAGTGTGGGGATTTTTTACTTATGTGCAGACCTGCTAGTGGCTTATTTCCCTTCGTGTGTACACACATACAAAAGATCAAGTACGCGCGTTAAAGATCCCGTAATACATGTCAGCGTTCGGTTGGTTGCGGAAACACGAAAATACCCAGCATGCACCTGAGGCTTGATGCAGCGCACTGGATTATTCAGTTGGTCAAGCATCTGCTTAGCAGGTGTGGTGTTACGTGGATTGTTCCGAAATCTACGACAAATCCTTAGGAAAAACCGAAAACTATAAAAGAAGTACGCTTTGAGCTTATGATAAGAATAGTGCGCCCAATGAATACAATCCATGATTACTATTAAAACATCCCTTCGCCAAGCCCTGCCCTGCCCTGCCCTACCCTGCCCTGCCCTACCCTGCCCTTACCTTGATGTGGTGCTTGCCCAGGTCCTGCACGAGTTCTCGGAGCTGGTCCGTGGTGTTCCTGTTAACCATGGTATCATGATCACAGTAGCTCAACGGCGCTTCAGGCACCGACTGCTTCTGAACAGCCGGCCCCATGCCGGGGGTCATGCTGTGCGACATCTTGCCTTCCACCATCAGGTCCATCTCCGCCTTCAGAATCTTCTCCTTTTTGTCCTCGTCCGCTCTCTGTTTGTCCACAGCCTTGGCTGGCGGTTTGGGCTTCGACTTTTTCCGTCGTTTCTCCTCTGCGGCTTTTGGGTGAGGTTTCGATTTCGAGTCTTTCTGTTCTTTCTCCGCAGCTTCTTTCGATTTCTCTTTCGTCTTTTTTTCTTTCTCATCGGCGGCGGCTTGTTTCTTTGTCAGTCCGGGTTGTTTGCGCCACTTCTGCGCGGCTTGTGGTTTCTTTTTCGGTTTCGTGACTTTCTGCGGTCTCGGCATGGATTTCTGTTTCTTCTCCGTTTTGATGGACTCTTTCCGCTGGGTCAGGAATTTTTCGATTTGCAGCAGTTTGGAATCGACAAACAGGGACGGCCGCCGGAGTTTTTCCACCTTCTTGGGTTTGGCCTTTTTCTCCCCCAGGGCCTTGAGCTTGAGCGCCTTGGCCTTGTTCTGGGCAATCATCATGATGGCCTTGGCCTTGTTCTCCTTGCAGGCCTGCAGGGCTTTGGGCTCGTTCAGGCGGATGGCCATCTCGGGGACGGGATCCTGTTTGCCGCCTTTCCCCGCGGACGTCCTGTCACTCTCCTTGGCGCTCTTGCGCTTCCTCTTTTCCTTCATGTACAGCTGCTCGAACACGGGCACGAACTTGCCCTGGCCGTAATTGGCGCGCTTCACTTCCGGCTCCAGCAGACAGGGCTCGCGGAAGGCCCTATCCAGGTCGATGGTGGTGGGGGAGCGGGGGTCGACACAGGGGAAGAACTGGCGGCCGATGCGCGGGGACGGCTCCAGCACGTGGTCCACGCCCGAGAAGGGCAGCGGCTTCTTCCTGTGGGGGGGTGCCGGCGCCTTGTCCCGGGTGGCGGCGGGCAGGACGGTGGTGGAGTCCACGATGGAGGGGGCGACGGAGAGCGCGCTGTCCTCGCAGGGCCGGGGGGTGGGGGTGGGGGCGGGACTTGAACGGCTGGCGGACGCCGATAGGGACGAGGGGCTGGACGTCGCCGACCCTGGAGACTGCCGCTGCTTGGCTTTGTCGCGCCACCCCTCGCCCACCTTGGCCACCTGGACACACCGCACACCACCTGCACCACTGGTGCCTAGCGTGCCGGACACACCACACACTACACATCACACACCACACACCATACACCACCTGCACTACTGGTGCTTAGCGTGCCGGACACACCACACACCACACATCACACACCACACACCACCTGCACCACTGGTGCTTAGCGTGCTGCCACGCCTCGCCCCCCTCCGTATCGGAATGAGCGATGTGAGGACAGCAGCGCTGGCACGTCACAGATGAGGAGGTGAAAAAAAATGAAAGAAAATGTCTAACATGGGGCGCCTGAGGAGTTAGGTCTAACAGGACACAGTATTTACTGCCTGACTGGTGATGGTCAATTCTGTCCCCTTACCCCCTCACTGGTGATGAAGGTTCTCTCCCCTTACCCCCTCACTGGTGATGGTCAATTCTGTCCCCTTACCCCCTCACTCGTGAAAGGTTCTCTCCCCTTACCCCCTCACTGGTGATGATCAATTCTCTCCCCTTACCCCCTCACTGGTGATGAAGGTTCTCTCCCCTTACCTCCTCACTAGTGATGAAGTTCAGTTCTCTCCCCTTACCTCATTGGTGATGAAGTTCAGTTCTCTCCCCTTACCTCCTCATTGGTGTTGAAGGTTCTCTGCCCTTACGTCTTAACTGGTGATGAAGGTTCTTTCCCCTTACCTCTTCACTGGTGATGGCGTTCAGGTCGAGTGCTTTCAATCCTTTTTTCTTTCCGTACTTTTCCTCTTCCTCTATCTGCACCTTGCCTTTGTCTTTGTCTTCTGCCGCCTTACCTCCCTTTTCCTTTTTCTCTTTCTCTGCGCTCTCTTTACTCTCTTTTTCAGCTTTGCCTTTTGCGTCTTTCTCCTTCTCCTGCCCTTCTTTCTCCTGCCCTTCTTTCTCCTTCCCTTCTTTCTCCTTCCTTTCTTTCTCCTTCCTTTCTTTCTCCTTCCTTTCTTTCGCTTTCCTTTCTTTTTCTTTCTTCTCCTTCCTTTCTTTCTCCTCCTTTTCTCTGTCTTTCCCCGTCTTGATTTTCTTTCCTTTCTTGGCCTTGGCTTCTTTCTCTTTGTCCTTGGCGGCTTTCTTTTCGCTGAGAACTTTGGTCTTATCGGCTCGCTCGGTCTTGCTTCTCTCCTGTTTCTCCAGCTCCCTCTGCAGGCGGATTTCCTCCGTGATGGGCACGATGACGCTGATTCCGCTGACCATGGAGAACTTGACGCGGCCCTCCTGCTGGCCCGCACCCGCCGCCTCCCGCAGGTCCAGTCGGTCTGCGTGAGGCAAAGAGCGCCGGGGTCAGAGTCAATGGTCGTCTGTCTGTCTGCATGCATGCACGCACGCACGCACAAAGCTCGTATGCACACAACCCACACACACGCATGCACACACACACACATGCACACAGCCAGACACACACACATGCAGGTACTGACACACAGAGAGACACAGACACACACACAGACACACACACAGACACACACACAGACACACACAGAGACACACACTGACACACACACACACATGCACACAGCCAGACACACACAGACACACACACACACACACACACTGACACACACACAGAGACACACACAGACACACACACACACACACACATGCACACACAGACACACACAGAGACACACACAGACACACACACAGACACACAAACATGCACACAGCCAGACACACACACATGCAGGTACTGACACACACAGACACAGACACATGCAGGCACTGACACACACAGACACACACACTGACACAGAGTACATGTATCTGAAGTAACCAGCATGTAAAGCTAACTGTGATATAATACACACCCCACAAAATAACAAATATATTTAAGTCATTCTTGAGCTAATGACAAAGAAATGAAATACAATCCATGTAGTTTCTTTCACAAACAATTAAGTGGATGCAAACATGCAACTGATAACAAACGGCATTAAACCCATGTTATCACAACTGTCTCCTTCACAAGAACCCCATCAGCAGTAGCATGGTACTAGTAACACATCCACGATGCCAGGATGGACATTTTGGTGAAACGTGTTTTTTTGTTTTTTTTAGATTCAAGAAGATTTTCTTTTTTTTTAAAACCCATAGGGGGTACATGAAAAAGTGTCAATTTTATACAAAACGGATTAATTCAAACAGTAATAAGCACAGGGTAGAATCAAATGGAAGAAATGGAATTCGTTCATAACGTCAGTTATTTTCAGCCAATCCAAAAGTATGCTACGAAAGAAACTAAAATGATCGAAATAAGGGGGAAAACGTACAAACGCACTACAAAAATACTCAATTTCAAGGAAAAATCAATATAGATAAAATGTTGTCAGTGAAATTGTTAAACAACTGGAACAACAACATCTTGCTACCCAAATATATTTATATATATATATTCGTTATAACGATACATTTATCATGATAGGAAATCTACTGTCAACTAAAATTTATGGTCTTGACAATGCAAAGTACCCATTCAACACCAGAAAATGAAGAGTCAAATTATTGTGAGTTTTTTTAATTATTTCTAGTCCCCCTTGATCTACAAACAGCTGAACATTTCCCTTTAGTGTGTCGACAGTGCGGCCTTTCTTACACCCCCAAATCCAGAGCAGCGGACTGGGGACAAAAGACGTACCTACACCATTTAGGTCAGACTGGGCAATATAGGGCCACTTTTCCATTGGGGCATAGTATGCGACTTTGGCGGCCAACTGATCTTTCAGGCTTTTTGCGGATTGACTTTCGATGCTCCCTCGCCCCTCCCAATCACCCCCACCCCCAAAACGTGCACCCGGCCTTATCAATCGGTCCGACCATAGACACTACCTCAATAGGTAGTGTCTATGGTCCGACAAGAAGAGAAGTGGCGACTCACGATACGCGGGCTCGCCGGTGTCCGTGACGGGCGAGGCAGTGGCCCCGTCGGCCCCGTCAGCGGGGGGGAGGGGGGTGGTCTTGGTGCCGGCACTGGAGACCGGGCTGGTCCGGTCCGCCCGCGCCGTGGACAACATGCTGGGGGTGCGCGTGGGCGGCGATGACGGCCCTGGACAGGGGACAGTGTGACATGTAGTGGACAGTGTGACACATAGAGGAGTGGACAGTGTGACATGTAGTGGACAGTGTGACACAGAGAGGAGTGGACAGTGTGACATGTAGTGGACAGTGTGACACAGAGAGGAGTGGACAGTGTGACATGTACAGTGGACAGTGTGACACAGAGAGGAGTGGACAGTGTGACACAGAGACGAGTGGACAGTGTGACATGTACAGTGGACAGTGTGACATGTAGTGGACAGTGTGACACAGAGAGGAGTGGACAGTGTGACATGTACAGTGGACAGTGTG
>JAVDPJ010406091.1:0-10670 GCA_034780015.1 Urosalpinx cinerea
CAACCCCAAGGGTGAAGAGGTAAAAAGGTCCTTGATAGCAACCCCAAGGGTGAAGAGGGAAAAAGGTCCTTGATAGCAACCCCAAGGGTGAAGAGGGAAAAAACACACGCATTCTGCACTGTTTCTTTCCCTAAACGGATTCTTTCCTGAACAACCTCTTTGTGTGTGTGTGTGTGTGTGTGTGTGTGTGTGTGTGTGTGCGCGCACACGTGTGTGTTCCTTCTGGCTCTAGAGGTCCAATCTGCAAAGTGTAAGTCCTACTGAAGGCCAAGCGTCAGAGGGCCATAATTCAGCCAACGGCTGTGGCCAAGGCACTGCCCAGGGAACGTGTTCATTCTACTGCTGGCTCCCTCCTTACTGCAACTGTTTACTTCTCACTTACCTACAACTTCTCCTCCTAAATTCTGAGCTTAATGTGAACAATATTGCAAATCTGTATACTAAAAAGGAATGAGCGAGAGAGGAGCGAGTGTGTGTGTGTGCGCACGCATATGCAAATAAATGCTTGTGTATGTGTTGGTAGGAATTTTCTGAACTGATGCGACTTCCAACATCACATTACACTTTTTTAATTGCAAAAAATAACACCATGTCATAAATTACTAGAAATAAACAACCACACACAAAAAAAGACAATAAATGATCCTCCTCCACTACACCCATGTAAATTATCATCCTCTCTCCCTATACCCACCCACCCCGCTTTTTTTCCTTTCTTCTTTTTCAAAAAATGCATTCCTCTAAAACTCAAAGGCCTTGGCTACCTGACGGTGAAGATAGGCAGCATGCCCACAACAGACAGTACCACCCACCCCACAGGACTGGAGGATCAGACGGTCGATTTCACCTGTACCACCCCACTCACACTGACCGGACAGGAACAGACACCTGGTGACTTCATACGACAGAATCGTATCATCAATACTCTCTCTCTCTCTCCTCTATACTTTCACACATTGTATGGTGACTTCATACGACAGAATCGTATCATCGGATACTCTCTCTCTCTTCTCTACACTTTCACACACCAATGTCCTCTGACGTGCCACACTCATTGCTCCATCCCATTATCTGCCACATAACCAGCGAGATAAAAGCAGACACGCTACAATCATGGTCACAGTACAATGCACACACACGCACCCAACATTCATCCGCTTCTTCTCTTGCATCCTTTGTCACAGGGCATGTACTGTAACTGACGGACTACAAGCCACTTTCTTTTATAAGCTGCACTCCCCACTTAAAAAAAAACAAACGAAAATGTAACGCCTAAGCAGCTTTGATTGATAAGCCACACGGCTGCTTCGCAATAATAATAATAATAATGGGGATTTCTACAGCGCTCAACCTCTTGAACCTGTGTCAGGAGCCCAGAGGGCTATGACATGATGGACAAGCCGCTCCCCAAAACCTACCATTAAGGTGGAGTGAAGTTGGTTACCTGGCTTCGGCGCATGCTTCCTTCTTTTCCTCGTCCTTCTCTTGTCTTTGCATGAAGGATAATCCTAAACTCCTTACTGATGAATTTTGGCATTCGCTGGGATTTCTAGTATAAAACCTAGCTTGCAGCCCGTCAATTACGGTACGGTGGATGACAGCTGCTCAACCCACACGGATGAACACTCTGTGAACAAGCACTATGGACGAACAGCGAGATGAACACATTCACTCTGTGAACAAGCACTACACATGTGACTCAGTCCTGTAAAAAGCAGCATTCACATTTTAGTTTTAGCACCAAAAAGACCTGTTTTTAATGCATTCTCTCAATTGCAAAGTAATATAAAAAACAAACAAACAAACCCAACAACAAAAAGACAAACAAGCATTAGTTACTACAGGTCAAATAAACAAACTTGTGCGCTTCCCTCTCTCCTCCTGTCTCTCTTTCCCATTTAACACATTTTCTCATCAACTGAAAACACACAGAGAATACTTGGACTTCACACTGAACAAAGATCAAAACTGACTGGTTATATGTACCCACGTCTTCAGTTCTTGCAAGCTGGTCTCCAGATGGTTTCTCTGCGCTCCCCCTCTCTTTCTCTCAGTCTCAATGACATGTAAGAGGCAGCACACACGATCACACACACACACACACACACGCTCCACACAGTGGCAGTAGTAAGGAAGAGTTCATATTTGCCCCGGTCATGCATACTAATCATGTTCAGCATGATGGCGGTCACACACCATTTCTATTCCATTCACTCACACAGCACAGGGGTCAGACAGGTCCCCTGGGAGACAGGTCACGCACACAGGGAGCCACGCCACCATCCAGAGACCAGCCAGCAGGGGACTAACTCTGCCTGGCAGCAGACTGCAGATCCAGCGTGTCACCTGCAGGAGTCGTGCGCCCCTCATGGCGGGGGCGGCGGAGTGTGGCAGCCCGGGCTGCTTCGCTTCACCGCCCCCCCATGACGCCACGCCCACGCTAAAGCTGCCAGGCCCGAGCGACGCGGGGCCACGCGCGGGTTAACGGGACAGTTGACAAAGCGTTACCGTGACAACCAGCCTCTCACACTGCAGGCCGCGGGCAGGCCTCGGGTCCAGCGTGTCACCCGAGGAGATCTCCCGCCCCAGCGCCCAACGTCAGGGCCAAGGTCACGCGCCAGTGACCCGGCCATGACCTCCGGTCACGCAGAGCAGAGACGACTGAAGCCAGCGGTCTGGGACTGTGAGGGCAGAGCATCAAGGTCTCACACTGTTAACTGGGCAAGCTTGGAGCCCACCCTGCAGGCAGGACCGGTGCGCCACCCCTGCTGCAAGGCGGACGCAGAAAACTACAGCTGGGGGTCAAACACAACTAGCGGTGGGCTTCTCAACACAGCGCACCACTCGTTTAGCATTACAGCTCTCGCTAAAACCATGTGGATCACTCCTGGTGAAACAGATGTGCAACGTAAGAGTTCGTAACAAGAAGTAAACTGAAACTATACTGGCAGTACAGAACCAACAAAAAAACAAGACTGACACAATTATGCATTTGCCTTGATTGAAAACCATGAACCTTTCACACTTAAAACATCCATCACACTCCCCCCCAACACTCTTCCACCCAAAAAATGGAGAAAAAAACCCCACCTCATTTTACAATGAGATCTTGTGATCACAAAAACACAACATTGCATTATGGGTTTCCAACACATATAAATAAATTGTTGCTCATCTTAAAAAATGTACAACCATATTTACAAATGGGTGTCTATGTACAGGCAAACTGTTGTCCTTGTTTTTTGTGTTTAAGTTATACAGGTTTATGTACAGATGCATCACGACACTGCCCTTCATGTCTACAGGCACCTACATTGATACACACAGATGCATCCCTAACACTACCGCCTACTGACAAAGCGCAGGTGTCTGCTGGGTACAGGGGGGAGCAGAGCAGCAGTAATGTCAGCCCACAGGGGGCACTACCATCGGCCCAGTCCTTGCAGTGGTGCAGAGGGGGACCACCCTCAGACCCAAGCACAGAAGGGAGCCAACCCAGGATGGCTGGGCTGGACCCTCGCTCCTCTGGTGGTGGATGACGAGGTCTGGGGCCACAGGGAGCATAGCCAGGGGTGGTGTCCAGACTAGAACAGCCAGGCACGGGCTGCAGCACTGCACCACTCAACTCTCTGCAGCACTGCACCACTCAACTCTCTGCAGCACACTCAACTCTCTTTTACAGCCAGTCACAGTGCTGCAGCACACTCAACTCTCTTCTACAGCCAGTCACAGGCTGCACCACTCAACTCTCTTCTACAGCCAGGCACAGGTGCAGCACTGCACCACTCAACTCTCTTCTCACTAGGCTCCACAGCAGGAAAGGGGAGGAGGACGACCAGAAAAAGACAGACAGGTAGAGATTATTTCATAGTTCAATTCTTGACTTGTTACATAAAAAAAAAAGTAACAAGTTTGTGACTTCTTACTTCATATTGCTCGTGATGATTTGATGAAATGACCTAAAATGGAAGGGGATTAACCTACAGATTTCACATGTAGAAAATACTGGCACTTCACCGCTAAGATATTACGATGCCGATGGTAGAAAAAAATGAACATTTCCAACGGAATCATGCCTACTCCTGCTGAACACAGCCGAGAAGCTGTGCTTGAGGTGTTGTGCAGAAATGCAGTATAACAAACTCCAGGGGGAGGACCAGCGCTGGTGTGACCGCGGCCCCTTGACCAGCTACTCCACTAATGCATCCTGCATCGGTCAATGCCCTCTGGCCTCACATTGTGTGCACTACATTTCACAGCAGCATGCTCTCAAAATAAGCATACACAGACAAAAATCTTCATCACAAGTCCCCCCACCCATAAAAAAAAAAAGAAAGAAAAAAGCCTACACAGCTTCAGCCATATAAAGCCAAGCAACATTATTATTGCATGAGCATCATTTTTCCCTTACTTTGTTCTAAATATTAGCACCACAAAGTTGTCTATTTTCAAATTCTCACAAACACATGTCATCATTATCAAGTTCAGCATAAAATATGTTTCCCTTTATGACTGGAACCATTCAGAGCAATGGGACAAAACGACTGAACAAACGAACCCCGCATCTACTTCCGCGGGATTGATGCAGCACTGCACGTGTCCATTTAGTGCCCCAAAACACAGGTCACATCAAATAACACTGGCATGAGAGAACTAAGGACCAAGAGACAGGCAGAGAGACAGACAGAGAGAGAGAGAGACAGACAGAGAGAGAGACAGAGACAGAGAGAGACAGACAGAGAGAGAGGGATAAGTGCAAAAATCTGTACTGTAGTGAAAGAGTGGGGGGGTGGGCACAGGGGTAAAGCTAGTAACACAGTCAAAAGATACGAGGCCTTGCTAGGTACTTACAGATTAAAAAAAAACAACAACCCAAGCCTCTACAGGGCCCAGAGTACAGGTACAATCACATCAACAAGGGCTGTTATGTATAACCACTGTACAAGAGAAGGCAGGGGGGCGGACAGACCTGAGGCTGACTGCCCACACCCTGTGACGGGGGCTGGGTGAATTGCTGCCGGCACCAAGGCTGGCTGAAGTCAGTGTTTGGCAGGGGCACGCAGCAAAGGGCAGGCAGCGAAACTGACAGTTCACTCCCTTTGCTCCGCGCCCCCTGGGTCTTGTGGGTCGTTTCCCCTTTTGTTTCCTTATCAACCCAGTGTGGGTCATGATCAGATGAGAGGCGCTCTCATCCACGAAAGTCTGCCCAGTACTTGTGCTTCGTTGGACACTGTTTTTCTGGCTTGGTTTCCAATGGGTTCACATTATCTCATTTGTCAAAGCTTTTCTTGGAAATTTGGGTTCCTTTAAGTTTCTTTTTTTCTTTTTCTTGTCCCAGTATTCATTTACTTGCTTTCCGCAAGTAGAAAGTTGTTTATTTTATGTTATGTAGAAAAAGAAATTAGAAAATGAGTTCAAAAGATAGCTCTCTGAAAGCAATCTTATGTTGTAGTATTATTATTATTATTTGTTCCTGAATTTGGCTTGATGTTCAGAGTCCATCATCTGCCAAGCTGTTCTGTTTGTTATTGTTATCATTCTGTATTCACGATGTTGCTTCACTATTGACACGCAGCTCTGGGTTGTTTTCAAGACAGGAGCAAAACTACTGGGGTTTTCAAACTACCTGTCTTCCACTTAACTCCATTTTAAAAACTGAACTAGTACTTAAAAAGACTTCACAAACTTAGGTTTTGTATATCAAGTTTCTTCCTCTTTGAAGAGAAAAGGCATTACTTTTTTGTTTTAGTAGCTAAATGATTTTTTACTAATTTTTTTTACTAATTCAGATTATCATAAACTTTTAAAATTAAGTTAAAACTTTAAACATTTTTTTTTGTTTGATTTTTAAAAAAGTGCGTTTGATCAACAACATCTGGTTGTTATGTGACAAAATAAAGAAAAACACACACAGAAAGCTCACACTGTGATGTTGAAAAGTAGTTGACAACCAACAACAGCAAACTGAGAGGGGAACACCAACTGAAGTGACAGCGGCAGCAGGGAACAAGGAAAGGCACCACCAACCAAAGGACAGGGAAAAGCTGCACGGCATGGGAACACTCCACCACCCGGCTTACTCCACAGCATAGCTGTGCACACAACGGATTTTTCTTCCACTTCTGTCAACGTCAGTACTGCCTCCACACTACAGGTGGAAGGAACCCAACTCCGCACAAACCAGAAAGAATAAATCCGCAAAAAGACCACTAAACAGAATATACTGACCACGATGAAACACAATATATATAAACCACAGAAATTATGCACTAACACCTAAAAAAAAAAAAGAAAAAAAAGAAAAAAAAGAAAGAAAAAGAAAGCAGAATTCAAAGCCAAAGTTTGGCCACATGAATTTCAAACTGCTCGAATCATAATGTTAATATGTGAACATTTTTATGAGCAAATGGTTAGAAACACAAAGTGAGAGGTTACATCCGCGATGTATGAGTGAGGCACAAACTCTGAAAACGCTACACACCTGATGTGGAAATCCAAACACTAAAGCCCACCACAGCGACCTCTAGGAAGCAGGACCAACACCGCCTGCTCTAACACTCAGTGACACACAGCACACTTCAAAAAAGGACTGAAAAAACAAACACCCACCAAACAAGAACCCTAACTGTCCTTGGGAAACTTGCAGACAGCACACTCCAAACACCAGGTCTGCACAGACCGCAGACAGGACAATGCAGTGGAAAGGCACACCCTGTGAGACAGGAGGCGCCCGGCATGCAGACAGAAGCGGGTCCCTAGGGGACTGCAGGGAAAGCGAAGGTGCCCGTGCTGCAGTGGGCCTTGAGCGGCTGCAGGGTCAGCGCCCTGTGCTGTTCATGTCCCGGCAATCATCACAGACCGACGAAGGTGACGCCCCGACCACCGCCACAACTGCCTCCAGCATCACTTAGGCCAAACACCTCGACGCATCATCTAGCTACCAGTCCCAGGACGGCCAAACTCTCCTCACCTTTTCACAGTCCTCAGGCAGTTTAGTCTTACCTGACACCTACGCTTATCTTACGGCTATCTTTCAGTTTTACAGAGCCGCCTAAACTCTCTTGGCTTTTTCACAGTCCACAGACAGTTGTAGTGTTACCGGACACATACGCTTACATTACAAAGATCTTTCAGTTTTACTGAGCCGCCTTATCACCTGAACTTTTAACAAAAATTCTGCCCAAAGCTTTAATCTCAGCAGTTAACTGGACAGCATCCTATCCAAAATGACTATGACTACAGGTCCTCTCTAAAGATGTCAAACCCTCTTCCAGATGGAGGCGGCAGAAGGAAGGCCCCTGAGCAGCAGCGGTACTGGCACAGATGGTGGGCATCAATGCCTGGAGGTCCGACTCTGCCGGCCTCACTGCGGCCACAGCCGCAGCACTGGTCAGGCAGAGGGGGGGGACACCAGACCCCAAACACTGATTCAGTGGCCAGACGCCCGCAGCAACTCAGCCCCAGCCACGACTGACGCCCCCCTACCGGCACAGAGCGGGGAGGCTGCAGTGTCCACCTGCCGCCTCCCTGCTGTCTGCTGGTGGGGGGGGCGTCAGTGCAGTTCGGGGATATCACTTGGGGGGAGGGGGGCAAGCACTGCTGACTGTCTATGGACCAACGCCTGGAGCATCATTGCACGCGGGGTTGGGCATGGAGAGAGGGGGCTGTTAGTAACATCGTCTTGGACCTGTGTATATAACTTTTCTGCTGTCGTTCCAAAGTCTGTGAAGGAGGAAAACTAGAGGCGACGGAGATTATTTAGATAGTTTGCTGATCACTCGAATCAATGCTCCATTCTCGTCCTTCAAACGCTGGTTATCAGCCTTCAGTGCTTCCATTTTCTGCAAAAACACCAGAAAAAAATCACTGTTAATACATTTCCAAAACCTCCGTCTTACCTGACCATTTTATCAGAAAATTAAAAAGTACACTCACTGTCACATGCAACCAAGAGAAAGAAAATACTGACTGCAGAGTCTGTGAACAAATAGTGGCCAGCTATGAATCTATGAGCATTGTTAACCAATTGAAATGAACATAAAGGGCAAAAGTTAAGTGGCAAGGTCAGATTTGATAAAGGAACAAAATAGGGACGACATAAAAACTTTACAGAACTCTATTAAAGCAATCAGTCATAACCCTGATTTTAAAGATTCTCAAAAGCTGTTTCTTACAGATGATATACCAGGCTCCTAGTTTGTCTGACGCATATCTTGATGGATTTGACCATATCAGAACCAAAAACCCTGGCGTGATTGCTGGGTATTTGGTTTCATTCCAGGTCCTGTATGATGGAGGCCAGCCACAGAGCCCACAGCATGTGATAGTACTGTTCTGCCCTTGACAGCTCCTCACACAGGATGCTGCAGCTGGCACATGCCACCTGGTGGATTGGGGGTCCAGGTCACTGCGCCCAACTAGAGATTGAAGGGTCATCGATTCTATTCCCTGTCAGACCATAGACGTTTCCCATGGTGTGGTCTGGAAACTAGTCTTTCAGATGAGATGATAAACCGAGGTTTGTGCGCAACATGCATTTAACACAAGTAAAAAAAACAAAAAACCCATGGCAACAAGAGGTGTCCCTGGCCAAATTCCATGGAAAACCCAGCCTGAGACCAGCAAGTACGTAACGCAGACAGGAAGAAAAACAAGTTGGGGTTGCACCGTAACAACACACTCTCCCCAGGGACAGCAGCCCCAACGTCAGGCAGAGGTTATCTGCAGGGACAATTAAATACACCCCATACCAAGCGCAGACTGACTGCGCTCTCAGCCAGTGGTGCGGGTGATGGCAGCACAGCGCACTGTGCAGGAGACCTCTAGCTCCTGTTACTACTACATGTGTACTGTGCAGGAGACCTCTAGCTCCTGTTACTACTACATGTGTACTGTGCAGGAGACCTCTAGCTGCTGTTACTACTACATGTGTACCTTCCCCTTGTACACCCAGGCGCAGCTACCAGCAAACCTCTCTTCTTCTTCCTCTCATACGCAGGCTTTCAACTCCTGAAAGCTCACCAATCTAAGCACATAAATTCACAGTGAACTTGCCAACGCAAAAAGGCTTTTTAAAAATTTTTTTTATCGCGCCATAAAGTCAGCCATACTGAAACTTTGAGGAGCTTCATAGAAAATTTGGGAGAAAACAGCAGGTGAATGGAAACGGAGGCAGAAATAAGAAAGAAAGCTTGAGAGAAAAAGAGATCATGACAGGAAAGAGGAACCCCTAACTATCCAGCTGCTAGCTTGATAGCTCCTGTGGTTCCACAAACAGAAGGGACCTTTAATTTCAGTCTGCAGTGCTCCACTGCAAGAATCAAAGCTTAAAAAAAAACAAATGCCTGAATTTCACGCAGAGAAAATCTGTCATGACAAAGAATATAAAATTCCAAACTAAAGGATTCCTTCCTTTCTTCAGAAAGAAACCAAAGAGAGCAACGACAACACGCGCCAGTCCCACAATCATAAAGCAATGCTCCACCACACAGACAGGGTCTTTCCTATCACCATACCAAAGTAGGATACCTTATTTTCATGCCAGTTCCAGTTCGCAAACAATATACTTTTCATACTCATGCCTGTCACAGTATATGACAACAAGAATATATATGAAAAGTAACAGATCATAACCACACGCACACACCAACACACACAGACCCCCTCACCCCCCACATATTCAGACACACACCAACACCAACACACATACAAGGAGTGTACATTCACAGACGACAATAGGACAAGTGTCCTCAGTGACCCAAGCATAACAGGACATTAGTCCTCTTCACTCCAAGATGAACATGACATAGCCTAAAGTGCATTTAGTCAATCAGTCGACAGGTTTTATCCAGTAACATGTACAGAGAAATTGTTTAACAGGGTCAGAACTGAAACTGAGCCAAATATTATCAATTCATCTAAAAAGAGAAATTCTGAAGGAAAAAAATATATAAAAAAATACACAAACAGCTCAATTGATAACCACGTACTGATATTTTGAAAACAATCAACAAATCAACAAACAGTCCTGACACAGAACTGAGTACAGGGTGGCAGGTAGCTCAATTGGCAGAGTGTAGGACTTGTGATCTGAGGATGCTAGCTCTAATGGTCGTTAAGCCCTTCTGTCCAGAGGGATTGACCCCAGAGTTAACATCTGTGCTGACTCCATTCCCTCAAAGTGCTGTTTCAGTTTCAGTTTTTCCCAAGGAGGTGTCAGAGCTTAGGATTACAAGTCTGACTGAGCCATCTGCCCCCCAAAGTGGTCATAATGCCCCAGACAGCCCACAAGTACAGAGCCCCTAGTGTTCATAATGCCCATTGCCCAGCAGTAATACTGATACTGACTGTTGCAGAATCAGTTTCATATTGATCGGGTGGCGCCGTACTATGGCGCCGCGCTCTCCCCAAGGAGAGCAGCAGAATACACCTCCTGTGCCCATCCCAGTGTTCTACCTCACTGCCCTGTTGCCAGAATAACACAGTACAAACACACGTCACAGACTGCAGACAACAAACATGTCACAGACTGCAGACAACAAACATGTCACAGACTGCAGACAACAAACATGTCACAGACTGCAGACAACAAACACATGTCACAGACTGCAGACAACAAACATGTCACAGACTGCAGACAACAAACATGTCACAGACTGCAGACAACAAAC
>JAVDPJ010407199.1:0-10667 GCA_034780015.1 Urosalpinx cinerea
AAGAAGAAGAAGAAGAAGAAGAAGAAGAAGAAGAAGAAGAAGAAGGAGGAGGAGGAGGAGGAGGAGGAGGAGGAGAAGGAGGAGAAGAAGAAGAAGAAGAAGATGAAGAAGGAGAAGGAGAAGGAGAAGAAGAAGAGTAGGAGGAGGAGGGAGAGGAGGAGTAGGAGAAGAAAAAGAAGAAGAGACAAAATTCTGTAGAAAACCCACCCTGATATGTAAACAAATGCACAATGCACACAGGAAAAAGAAAAAAAAACAAATGGGTGGCGCCGTTCTTTGGTGACGCGCTCTAACCAGAAGAGCAGCCGAATTTCACGCAGAGAAGTCTGCTGTGACTAAATATTATCAATACCAATACCAACAACAACAATAGCAGCAGCAACAACAACAACATATACAATGTAACAACAACAACAATAACAAAGACAACAACAAAACAACATATCATTATTGTCATCACTACATTCATAATCATTATTTTAATAACAAGCACAAAAGACGGCAGTTATCAGATGGTTACGTACCAAAGCTGTGTCTTGACGCAGTATCCATGAAGCTTGCCCCTGAACGAAGTGTCCCTCACATGTCTGATGAACATGCAGCTCACTTTGCTGTCTCTCATCTGACAGCAAACGTACCACCCAGCACAAAGCCTCCACCCGTGTAATACCCCTGCACCAGGCCATCACTTTCACTGCTCTGGAAGTGTCGGACAGTGTGCATTTTCAAAGACTGTGTCGACAGTTCTCCGGGATGAGACTTCTCAGTTAAGAGCTATAAATAGGTCGCCTAGCGCTGAGCCATCTTTCCCTCTTCTTTCTGCCTACTATCTCTCCTCTTGGCTACAGCTGAAAAAAGCAACGAAGTATCTAAGATAACCTATTGGTCTCTCAAATGATTGGTCTTAGTGTAGCCCTAAACCAATATCTGTATTTAACATAGCTATCACAGGTTTTCCTGCAGAATTATTCCAAGGCTGTCACACAACCATCAGTTGCGAACACAGTGTACTTCATCAGGAATCAACTTGTATTATGGTGTCCCTTTCAAATTGGTCAGCTTACAGTATATGCAGTGTCTGACAAGGCAGCACATTGGCCATAGAGGCATATAACGTAGATGGCATCACACTGTCGTCACAAGGCCTAACAACTTTCAAACGCACACACAGCACTCTCGCATGGTCCTCGGGGATGTGTCATACGGCCAGTCTGACAAAACGTCCACCTCACACTGAAAAATTGACGGCTTGCAGTATCAGACTCTTTCGTCATCAGCACGAACTTGTCTTTTTATTTCACTGCGAACCAAGCTGAATAAGGGACCACATACAGACTGTATCATTGTCAAGACTGCCATTCCAAATCTGCCTGTATCTTCCAGATTGCAAACCAGTCTGATTCTCTTTACTGCCTCATCAAAAGGACTGGTATACAGGACACCACTTAAAGTCTGGTTCTCTTTTGTCGAGTCAGTCCCGTTCCAGCATAGTGTGTTAGCTGGGAATCTGCAAAGAACCACTTTGGTAAGTTTGCATCTGGGTAGTCTTGTAATCAGATATAATGTCGGTCATTTCTCATATTGTGTCACGTGACTGCATATTTTCCAATCACTTGTCACCGAAGAACTGAAATGGACTTCCAATGTCAGTGAGCTTGATCACTGCTTTGCACTGCCTGTACCAGCCACCTATGTGGTTGGAGAGTACGTCCTGTAAGGACCTATGTGGTTGGAGAGTACGTCCTGTAAGGAGCTATGTGGTTGGAGAGTACGTCCTGTAAGGTGCTATGTGGTTGGAGAGTACGTCCTGTAAGGAGCTATGTGGTTGGAGAGTACGTCCTGTAAGGAGCTATGTGGTTGGAGAGTACGTCCCGTAAGGAGCCGTGTCAACGACTTACGTCGAGTTTCATTTCCTGATGCAACTTAAGCACAAAACGTAAAGGGTGTTTTCCTATAAAAAATCAACGGGTCTATCATGCACAGAAGCAGCAAGCTGGCTCACTGACAATAAGACAATGGCACTGTGACTCCTTCATGGTGGCGACATTCCACTCCCTGTTGTTTGATTCAATGCACCTTACACCCAGACACCTGTCACCACTAGAAGCATGACAATGGGTTTTCGAAAACGACCTTTTCTTCCACTAAACCATTCCGTTGACGTGAATACTTCCAACCAAAGCGCAGCAAACGTCCGTTGCACACACGATTAACACGTCTTCTTTGGGAGACTCCTCACTGGCCACAACCAGTTAATGCTCACATAAACTTCAAGCTTAAGCTGGCACCTTCATCAGCCTGCCCATGTGGTCAAGAAGGCCAGACAACAGAACATATCCTACAGAGATGTCCACTCATTGAGGAAGAAGAGCCTTCACCACCCTGCCCATATGGTCAAGAAGGCCAGACAACAGAACATATCCTACAGAGATGTCCACTCATTGAGGAAGAGCGGCAGAAGTTGTTACCAATGTCTACCCTGCTGCAGACCAAGCTCAATGGCAGCTGGCAGGAATGGCAAAAGACGACGTCATTCCTATCTGGATGCAGCCTGGACGTGTAGCGGATGAACAGAGAAGACTGGCGCCATCCAGCACAATCCCGGGAAAGCTCCATCAGATGATAGCTCAGGAATATTCCTCTCCTTAAATCCTCACAATGCCAAAAGCTTAACTACATTTCTTGAAGAAAGTCCCCAAAGAGTTTATTCAGTGCAAGTTAATGATCGTCACACACGATGTCAGGACCAGTTCAAGAAGCTATGCCGATAGCATTTGTTGTTATTTTTGCTATATGTGTTTCATGACCAAACACGATCATTACTCCTGAACACCATGGTCTCTTTCCCACTGCCAGTAAGAGCATTATTTCACGGTGTTTCATATTATACACGCTGTTTTGGGGGCCATTGCCCATGGTCTTAGACAACCTATACCATAACCCAACAAAATAACACTGCTGATAGTTCAGCTTATAAGGCCGTTCAGAAAAAAAACCAGTCAGTGTTCTCACATGCTTTTTCTTATATCAGACTTACAATGTTCCTTTCCCGCTGTCACAGTCGGCGTCAAGGAGAATGGAGGGTGAAGTTCATGCCTTCACCGTTACTCCATGTTCCAGTCTAACTCCAGGACAAACACAACCTGCCGCCGGTGATCTCGTACAGTTTGCATCTTAAAGAAATATCAAGTCACAAAGCAACAGGTTCCTATTACTGGTGACCAGCGTTAACTGCCACTGGAAGCGCTGTCTTGGTACTGTAGACAGTCTGCTTTGTCAAGGGCATCACCATCTTTATTGCTGTCTTTAATGCTTAACTCTCACGGGACCAAAAGTTGTTTTAGACAATTTTGTTGTCAAGAATCACCATGCAAAGATTTACTGAAAACGCTTCCTTCAATACCAGTAAATGATCGTCACAAGCGATGTAAGGACTCATTGAAGAAGCAACTTACCTCCCATTGTTGCTGTCTTACCAGTCTGCACCCTCAACAACCAACTCTCACTGCTGTCTGATACAGTCTTCACCCTCAACCACCAACTCTCACTGCTGTCTGACCCTCAACAACTAACTCTCACTGCTGTCTGACACAGTCTGCACCCTCAACCACCAACTCTCACTGCTGTCTGCACCCTCAACAACCAACTCTCACTGCTGTCTGACTCTCAACAACCAACTCTCACTACTGCTGTCTGCACCCTCAACAACCAACTCTCACTGCTGCTGTCTGACACAGTCTGCACCCTCAACAACCAACTCTCACTGCTGTCTGACCCTCAACAACCAACTCTCACTGCTGTCTGCACCCTCAACAACCAACTCTCACTGCTGTCTGCACCCTCAACAACCAACTCTCACTGCTGCTGTCTGATACAGTCTGCATCCTATAACAATTATTTTCTGCACATCAAAACGGGCATCTCTTCACATGTTGGCGGTCTATTTTCTCAAAAACCAGAGAACACTTATTGCTGTCTTTCACACCCTTGTTGTACAGAGTGCCTCCTTTAGAACCAACGTGTGTCTCTCTCTCGCTACTTGAACCAGCCAAAACCTCCAGTCTTCCTCCTTTAGAACCAACGGATGTCTCTTTCTCACTGCTTTAAAACTGCTTAAAGTCATTTTCAGCCTTTACCCTCAAGAAGTATCGCTGATTTCATTATTCCCGTCTTTTGCAGACTGCCTTCTCACTAATCAAAACATCACACTGCTGGTGTTCAAGTCTTCAAGACTCCACACAAGCTAACCCCCGAAGAACCAGCAGTCATTAGTGAATTCTTACACACAATGCCTCCTCAAGAACTCATACTCATTACGTCTGTATTTAACAGTCTCCCTACCAATAAACCAGCACTCTTCTCATTGTTTATCACACTCTACATCCTAAACAATCAATAATCTTTGCGCTACTCCTCACCAACGTTCTCTTCTTCAATGCTGTATCCACAGTCTACCTCCTCCAATGAAAAGGTATGTCGTCCTGTTTCCCTGACACCGTCTGCCTCTTCAGGCATTGTTTCCTTTGAGGCCACACACTCCTGCTTCCGGTTTAAAGGTTCATAAGTCTCATCACTCTTGGCCTTGACGTCATACTCTTTCTCTCTCTTCGTCCTCTTTAAAGGTTCATTACTGATATCATTCTTGACTTTGACGTCATATACACTCTCTATGCTTCCTCATTAAAGGTTCATAATGCTCATCATTCCTGACTTTGACGTCATATACCAGAGTCTGTCTTCTCTGTACATGTTCAAGACAGATTATTCTTGACTCTGACATCATACACTATGTCTGTTTTCTCTTTAAAGGTTCAAAGTTCTCATCATTCTTGACTTTGACGTCATACACTCTACCTCCTTCAAAGGTTTATCACTGTCACCATTCTTGACTGTGACGTCATACACTCTACCTCCTTCAAAGGTTTATCACTGTCACCATTCTTGACTGTGACGTCATGCACTATATCTCTACTTCTTCGTCAAAGTTTCATAATACTCATAGTTCTTGACTGTGAGGTCATACGCTCTATCTTCTTCTTCAAAGGTTCATTTCTATCATATTTCTTTGACTTTGAAGTCACAAACTCTATCACCCTCTTAAAAGGTTCATTACTAGTAACCTTGACCTACAGTTTCAGTTTTTTCAGTTTTTCCCAAAGAGGGATCAAACGTTCGGAACAATCTGTATGCTAACACCACACTTTCCAAGCAGATGCTGGACAAGCTGCATAACCCAATGTGCTGAGTCAAGCCTTGGGTACATGCTGGCTATTTTGGTGTTTCCGCAGTCTATAGGAGAACCAGCAAGATAGATGTGATACACTCTCTCATCCTCTTCAAAGGTTCATTACAATCCTTATTCCTGACTTTGGGGTCGTACACTCTCTCATCCTCTTCAAAGGTTCATTACAATCCTTATTCCTGACTTTGAGGTCGTACACTCTCTCGTTGCTTCCTCTTTAAAGGTTCATAATTCTCACCATTCTCGACTTTCGGGTCAGGTCTACTTATACTCGGTATGTTCGCGTTTCCACAACGTAAAGGAGGACCAGCCACACGGAGGGGACACGCTCTATCTTCCTCTTTGAAGGATCAGTCTCCTCAAAGATGAAGGTCCTGCACTCTAGTTCCTCCTCAAATATTTATTATTGAAACCATTCGTGACTTTGAGGTCGTGCACACTCTCTGCTTCCTTTTCAAAGGTTCATAATTCTCATTCTCACTATCCGTGACTTGTTGATATTGTTGACATTGTCCTACCGGAGAAGAACCTACAGCACACAGACAATACTGATGGTCCTCCACACACCTGGGCTCACAAAGCCGTCTCATCCCCAGTGACGGCGGTTTTACCATTCTCTGTGGGCAGAGTCATGTACTGGCTGTACTCTCTTTCCATGGGAAGACCTGTCCCCGTGAAGAGCCTCTTGAAGGTCTCACGAAACTGCTTGCTCATGCCGCAGTAGATGAAGAAGTTGAGCGGGTAGCTGAGCAGGATGAAGAAGTTGGAGAAGAGCGAGAGAGTCTGGAAGGTCCCCTCGTCCAGGATGAAGATCCCAAAGGTGTTGGAGATGATGACGAGGATGAGCAGGATGCCCAGCGGGAACTCCACCAGGAGGAACAGCCCCACCACCGCCACCAGCATCAGTGTGGTGCAGTTACTGTCCTGCAAATCACACACACCTGGCGTAAGGTCGTGGTTATTTTCATACAACTCACACCTGGCGTAAGGTCGTGGTTGTGGTAATTGTCATACAACTCACACCTGGCGTAAGGTCGTGGTTGTGGTTATTGTCATGCAACACACACCTGGCATAAGGTCGTGGTTGTGGTTATTGTCATGCAACACACACCTGGCGTAAGGTCGTGGTAGTGGTTATTGTCATACAACACACACCTGGCATAAGGTCGTGGTAGTGGTTATTGTCATACAACACACACCTGGCATAAGGTCGTGGTTGTAGTTATTGTCACATCATACAACTCACACCTGGCATAAGGTCGTAGTAGTGGTTATTGTCATACAGCTCACACCTGGCGTAAGGTCGTGGTAGTGGTTATTGTCATGCAACACACACCTGGCGTAAGGTCGCGGTAGTGGTTATTGTCATGCAACACACACCTGGCGTAAGGTCGTGGTAGTGGTTATTGTCATGCAACACACACCTGGCGTAAGGTCGTGGTAGTGGTTATTGTCATGCAACACACAGAGTGTAAGGTCGTGGTAGTGGTTATTGTCATGCAATACACACCTGGTGTAAGGTCGTGGTAGTGGTTATTGTCATGCAACACACAGAGTGTAAGGCTGTGAGTGATTGCACTGTGACGTGTAGTTAATGTCGTGCACATACGCATACGCATGCACGCCCCTGTACACACACACGCACGCACACACACGCACACACACACGCACTCACTCACGCTCAGCCGCATACACATGCATGCACGCAACACACACACATACACACACACACACACACACACACACACACAGCATGCGCACTCCCAGAGATGTTACTAAACAATATTTGAAGACAGACGTTTGATCCCAGGAGAATGAGAAAGAGAGAAGAAGGAAGGGAGAAGAAGGAAGGGAGGAGAAGGAAGGGAGGAGAAGGAAGTGAGGAGAAGGAAGGGAGGAGAAGGAAGGGAGGAGAAGGAAGGGAGGAGAAGGAAGGGAGGAGAAGGAAGGGAGGAGGGGGTGAAGTGTCAGTGTGAGAACAAAGTAGGGCACTGCCTTTCCTGACTGACCCCTAACTGACCCCTGACTGACCCCTGACTGGCCCCTGACTGACCCCTGACTGGCCCCTGACTGGCCCTCTGTGACAGCGGACACACGGGGATCACACCAGGGCATGGCCTTTCCTGACTGACCCCTAACTGACCCCTGACTGACCCCTGACGACCCTCTGTGACAGCGGACACACGGGTAACACACCAGGGCATGGCCTTTCCTGACTGACCCCTAACTGACCCCTGACTGACCCCTGTTGACCCTCTGTGACAGCGGACACACGGGGATCACACCAGGGCACGGACATTTCTCGGCAGTTACTGTCGCTCTTCATTCTCTTCACACCCACCTTCACATAAAAGTAGGATCGAAGACTGAAAGCAGAAAAAGGAAGGAAGGACGGAAGAAAAAAATATACAGAAATAAAGAAAGAAAGAAAAATAAATAAATAAATGAATTGTGAGAGAAAAGAGTAGGAAGGGAAGGATAGAGGAAAGAAGGAAGGAAGGAAAGAAAGAAGGAAGGAAAGAAAGAAAGAAAGTAGTAGTAGTAGTAGTAGTGGTGGTGGTGGTGGTGGTGGTGGTAGTAGTAGTAGTAATAATGATAATAAAAAATCATTTTTATATAGCGCTGTTCTCCCACAAAACAAAACTCACTGCGCTTTACATCACTAAAATCTACTGATAAAATCAAAACACACACAAGCATGTATGGAAATAAACTTTATTAAACGAATTAAAATCCGAAGCTGATGAAAAACATGAGAAAGCAAATTGAGTAAAGTCTAGATCTAAAATAATTCTTAACTCTCATTACTTCACAAGCCTGCAATATTTCCAACTGCCTGCTCTCTCTCTCTCTCTCTTTCCCTCTCTCTTACTATTTATCTCTCTTTCTCTTTACACCCACACCCACGCGCATGCACGCACGCACCCACCCACCACACACACAAACACATACACACACTCACGCATTTGCACACAAACATGCATTTGCGCGTGTGCACGCATACACACTCACACACACACCCCCACACAACACACACACACACCCACAAAACACCCACACACACACACACACACACACTCACACACACACACACACCCACACAACACACACACACACACACACACACGCACACACACAACCTACACCTCCATTGCAACCACTACACCAACAGTCAACAAATAACTTGACACACAGGCCAACTCCGGCACGTGTACTCAGCGCCCACTTTTCAGGCCACAAAGGAAGGAATGTTTATTTGACGTCTCTTCAAAGTTGTGATATTAGACAACATGACACAAAGTAACAAACAATTCATTGACAAGGTCCTACCAACAGGAGAACTGATCATTATTTCAGGCCGCAGTTTCATCTGAGCTGTCGCGATATTCGGACACTTCCACCTCAGCATGAACAGACTCCAGCTGCCCATTCTCCAACAAGTCAGCGTTATCGTCTGTGGTAACCAACGAATTGTTATTCTACAAGGCTGAATCCCCCCATCCTTCTTCCAGAACGGTAGACTCCTCAGAGAGATGTTGAAGTCTTTGAAAGCGTTCATCAAGAAAATCCCCACAACAATAGTGAGAAACCCGCACAGATCCCCCAGAATATCCACCACCTCCATGGTGCCCCACTCCTTGAACAGAATCAGGGACACCACGAGTGAGGTAAAAACACGTAGTAGTAGTAGTAGTAGTAGTAGTAATAGTAGTAGGACCTTGTAACAACTCTTCTCATCTCTACCCTCTCCCTCACTCATCCTTTCTCCCTCTCACACTCCTCCTGTTCTGTCTCCCTCCTTCCCTTTTGCGGTTACAGTTTTGCTTAATGCGTCATATGTACGTCATTTAGGAAAAAAACGTAATATGACGTCAGTTTGTTTTATTGTTAGACTTGAATAAGTCCGTAAGGACAAAAGTTTTGTTTTCAGGTAAGGCCTTTCCCTTTGTTTTGTTTTCAGGTAAGGCCTTTCCCTTTGGCGGTTTTTTTATAATTGTTTGTTTGTTTGCTTTTTGTTTATGAATTTTTCATTTTTATTTTTATTTTTTTATTATTTTTTTGTTGTTGTTCTTATTAGTTGGCTAGGTGTTAGGTCTGAGCTAAGTCTCTGTTACAGTATGACAGTAGACTGTACGACCTGCATCTGTCTCCACTACCCTGTGGGTTACCCCTTGGGTGGGGAAAGGCTATGGGAGTAAACCCAAACAGAAAATCCTGCAGCTGAATACTGCATAAAGGGCACTGCCACAGGGCACTGCTCGTGGTTTGGGCCATATGCTGCGACTTGCCATCTACTGTCCAGTTGTCTGTGTCTCCTATGAGAACAGCAGTCTTTCCTCGGTTTGCCCTGGACTTGTGGTGGCAGGTGGAGAGTGTTGTTGAGGCTCTGCGCAAACAGCAGTGACTTAACTATGCGCATGGCACCTAGCACCAACCTCTGTTAATGTCACGATAGTCAACCTCAACCATATACGTATGGTATGCTAAGCTATGCTAATGTATGCTATGGTTCAGTGCTACAGTAGTTATATAGTGGTTTTACGTTCCCGAGGAGAACACGTCCCAGTAGTAAGGGATAACTCATGTTGCCGTGGGTTCTTTTACGTGCGCTGAATGTGTGTTGAATACGGGACCTCGGTTTATCGTCTCATCCGAAAGATAAGCACCAATCCAACACCACTTTTCTGGTCTAGATGGGGGAAAGGTCTTAGTTCCGAACGGGAATCGAACCCATGACCTTTCGATTTCTAGCCGGGCGCGCTACCGCTAGACCACCAGGCCAAAGTGTTGTTTTTCGTTTATTTGTTTTAGGGGTGTTTGTTTTTATTAGGTCGTTTTATTTGTACATTTTATTTTATTTTTATTTTTTTTAATCACTGCAGTCAGCCTTTGCCCAACAGTTGATAAGACAAGACACGTTTTACTTTGAAATTCCCGTCTAGCTGTGTTTCCCTTGGTACATACACCCCTAACCCTTAGCTTCCGAGTTTACCCACCCCTCTTCTTTTTGCTGGTTTATCACTCAGGTTGGCTTGGCCGCGTTACTGCGCATGATTTCATTTCTTTACCCCATTGCTATCAACTTCTGGGGGCTTACGTATGAACCTTGGCAAGCCCCAGAGAACGATAATCTTTGCTTGTTTCTTTGGTGACAGCCCTGATGAGGGGCTCTGGGGTCGGCTGGGCTATAAACATGTACGTGTATGTCCTCTCCTCCTCACCTACAGTGAGAGAGAGAGAGAGAGAGAGAGAGAGAGAGAGTGTGTGTGTAGTAGTAGTACTTTCTTTTTACGTCTTTTCACATCTGTGATATTAGACGAAGAGAGAGAGAGTGTGTGTGTGTGTGTATGTGTATGTGTGTGTGTGTATTTGAGTTGATGTGATTTATTTAGAGTATCTTCACTCTTGGTGCTAGTAGAGTTGA
>JAVDPJ010408310.1:0-10663 GCA_034780015.1 Urosalpinx cinerea
GTCTGGACCTTTACTGTCTGGACCTTTACTGTCTGGACCTTTACTGTCTGGACCTTTACTGTCTGGACCTTTACTGTCTGGACCTTTACTGTGAACAGTGCATGTCAGTTAAAAATCTACTTGACTTTTTTTAATATTTTTTTTTATCTCACAGATTTTTATGTCATTCGTATATATATATTTTACTGCATAATGATAATTTGTGGAAAGAAGTTGGTATATTAGATGTCAGATTTTAATAAGCTGCCCTATAACGTGAACAGTTTTCAGACAGAATCATTTGGTTGGCAGTTTGTATATTGATTTTTATCCCCAAGGACCTTTTTAGTATAATAGTATCCCCACCTGGAAATTGTGTGCTAGAAAATTCCCAGTCCATTTTGCCTTTTTTACCTGGTCGACAGGACTGAACTCCATGCTTGCAATTTTGTTGTGATTAAAAATTATTCCATGTAACTAGAATAGGGGCACAGGGTTATTTTTTGTGGTTTCTCCCTGCTGTGCTTGAAGAACTTGAGTGTTTGATTGGAATGCCTGCTTTTCAGTCCAGAACAGTTTGTGGCTTCAGGACCCTTATTTTTCACTAGCTTATATTGTACATTTTAGTGTTCTTAAGAAATGCAAGCATTAAACTATTTTAAAGCTTGAATGATTCTGGTTTGTGAGCCTTTGTAAAAATGAGCACAACAAAACATACAAAGCCATTTAATTGCATTTATTGTTCAAGGCAGAAAACTAGAATGGTTATCAAAGCAAGAGCAATTCCTTGGATCTGGAAACCAGAAAAAAAACAAAAAGGGGCCACTATCTCGAGAGATGAGATTTTGTGGTTCCTCCCCCAAATAAAACCCATGGCCGCGGACTGGTCTACAATGCAAGATTTTCAGCTGCAATTTTCAACCTTGCAAAATGTTCCTCTTTACAGGAGCAATTCTTAACTCAATCTGAATGCAGTCAAGCTGCAGCAAACATGGGAATGCCTGCAACCTACACAATCACAGCATGTTCACAAAAAAAGCCACAAGTGATGAACAATTAACACATTCAGTGGATAAGGAAACCAAATGCTTCGGTAACTTATCTATCACAGACACCTTTCTTCTGCAAGAAAAAGTTTAGCAACTGTACAATATGACCATAGCTGGGACATGTCTAGTTAAGCCTAAGGCTACTTTCACACAAAACCCTACAAGTTGCTGCCAAACCTTTTTTGCTGGCCATCTTAGAGCATGACCATTTCTTGGATATCTGTCCCGATGTTAAGGCCATGCACGATTTCCCACAAGCAACTCATAGGACTTAGTGTGAAAGCATCTTCAGCAAACACATTTCTATATTTGATGGATAAAGTGATCAAGGAATGTCTTCATAAATCTATAACCAAGACATTGGTATTACTATCCCAGTAACAAAGGTTAAACTTGCTACCAGAGATAACATTTGATCATGACTTTTCTTGATTACAAACAGTTAATGAATCAAGTCTAAAACTAAGGAAAAATGAACAAAGCACCTATTATCAATTGTGAAATTGGTCATAAAATTAAGTACTTTATGTACAATGCCTTCTTGCATGACCATATGCAATGTACAAAAAAACTGGCTGTTGAGATCAACACAATGTTTAGTAACATGAGACTAGCACTGAATATTGCATTTTAGTACATAATGGTACAATTTATAGTTTTGATGTATGAAACAGATTCAATGAAAAGCAAACACTACAAAAAACCGACTCAAAAATGTTTTTATTGAATTTAAATTTAGATTAAACCCCCCCCCCAAAACCCCAGACATTTAATCAGTAAAGTATGCATATTGCTAACCTCCAAGTGACATTAAACTCAGGCCATCTGCTGATTTACACTAAAAAAATTGAATGAAAAAGTTTATCAATAAACCGCAGTGGTGCAGACAAGAGCTACTATCCATGAAAGTTTCTAGGTAAGAACCTCTTGTATGCCTATAGTCAGAACAGTCTCCAAAGGGCCACACAGACCTCTGCACTGAAAGACCAATGACACCACCATCCCAGGACTGCTTTATCCAATTCCATCAAGCACTGCCTGGCAATCTATGTTCCACTAATTGGTACCCACCTGGCTACACTCTACTGAACCCATGCCCAAAGACAGAGTACCCGTGCCCTCCAATCACCAAGTCCAGTACCAAGAAGCCCAATAACACTGTCACCACCTTTTTAACTGGATGTAAGTCTGAATCAATGACCAGTCCAAATCAATAAAAATCCAATCGAGGTGCTTTTAGCTGACCATGAAGGCCACATCAGGGCTGTCACCTCAGAAAAATCCTAAACTATGGTGATGGGAGTGTCATAAATGCTCGTCACAAATGCTAGTCACATTGCTGGGAACAACCCCCTGTCCACAGGTAATTAAGTGTCCTGCACTAAGTTGCCTTTTCTAGCCACCCCCAGCAGTTTCTAAGCTGCCAACTAAGCAAATACTGCCTTGGTCTTCAACGTCTTAGACCCAAATCCAAATTTAGGAGAGTGTGATCTAACCAAATAGCCCTGCAAATATACAAGAACTTATCGAGAGCGTTCAGCTTAAGTTATCAGTAATTTGCCCTTATCTGTGCTGAGCAGTGAAACTCATTGACAAGGTACTGAAATGCAAACGAAAACTAACGTCAACTTTCCTTTCATCAGTAAATCTATTTTTCTAACTTTTGGCTAACAAAACCATTTTCATTACCAATAGATGGTTACATCAAAGTTCATTCTGGCCATTAACCCTGTCAACTGGGAAGCGTGCTGATATGTAATATCAGCAGAGACACCAATGTGTACTCCATCAGCACATCACTGTGTTGATTAATCATTTCAGAAAATTAAAGAAGGAAATGAGTTTGCAACAACACAAAAGTACCCAGCACGCAGCTGATTGGCTCAGATCAGGGGCCAGCAAAGCTGACACTGTCTGTAGCGCAGAGACAGGACTTGGAATTTTTTTTCCTGCAGATAGATAAGTTACCTGAACTGACCCTTAGTCCTCAGCTTCAACACCAAATGATACAAGTCCCTATACCTTAATGACATGGCTAGACAGTTATCAGAATAGAAATGGAAAATGAGGCGGGTATTATGGAAAAAAAATCCTTTTTTGGTGTCCTTGCCTGCTTGGTGTATACTACAGGATGATGAACTTTTAATGGCACTTGGAAGTGACATTCATTTCTTTTCCAAAAGCATTATGGCATCAAAATCAAGTGACAATAAAGAAGAAAAAAAAATCGGAAAATGAGCTACAACCCTGAATATTGTTTACTTTGTTTCAGTTTTATGTTCTTGTCTCGCAGTTGTGTTTTGGTTTTTGTGTAAAAAATGATGGCTTGAACTACAAATTAGATAGGGACACCTAAAAAGTGTCTGAACATTGATTGCTAATGGCAACAAAAATAACACCCTTTGGATATTTTTTTTATAATGAAAATGATGAACATTACACACACACACCTTCTCTCCCTCATGCACCTATTTCCTTGCAAATAATGATACAAAAAAGCATAAGCAAGTATGGCCTATGCATTCACACACACTGTTCCACACCTGCTGAACCCTGTCCCCTGTATTATTGGCTCTCTGTCACTGACCTACCCTGTTGTTCCCATCCACACAGAACAATCACTCTCATCCTCACCTCTTATTTGCTAACACTGTTCCATTTCCACAGAGCAATGAAACCTTGGGTCCCAAGTAGAAGGCCACAACCAAAATTAATGTATCAACATTCAAATGATTATTCTAAACATAAAGATAAGTTTCCTGGCCACTACTAATGCTATCAGGCTAGACTGGTCAATGCCAGCATTCCCTGTTTTTGCTTACAATTTATAATAATAATAAAAAGTGTTTTGGGCCATTTCGTAGTTAATAGTTCCTGCTTTCATAGAAACTTAAATCATCATTTATGTTGCCAAATGTATCAAACAAATATATTTTGTGTTGGAAGCGGGCAAACCCCCCCCCCCACCCTTTCGAAAAAAAAAATCCTCTGGTTCATCTGATAGCATGTGACAAATTTCCTGCTCTATATATCCAAAGATACAAGTTCTATGTGCCCATTCAAACCCTTCTGCTCAATTCAAATCAAACTTATGCTTTCACTTATTTCGAATGAAGTTTGATTGCTTTCCAATATTTTGATATATAGAATCACAGAAAAACTTCAAAACAAAAATAGTATCAAATCAATATTCAGCCATGTAGCTCACTTGCAGATGACCAAAAATACAATGTATACCACCAATACGATTCCACAGCTATTAACACAGATCATTTCCCAACCAACTGGCAGCACCAATCTCAACTTGAGAGTGACAAGCAATTACAAAAAAAAAGAAAAGAACATTAATCAAGGTCACCAACATAAAATAACAGTCACAACACCAAGTAACAAAAACCCACGAACGCCTACAATATCAATGAATGTTCTTGGAGAGCTCGTCCATCTCTGGAGACCCTGGGTCCTGGGAGGGAGGTCCGTCGATGGGGTGGAAGTCGGCCAGCTCACTGCGTATCCGCTCTATCTCCTGAAAGTACTTGTGCTTCTCTGAAGTGGACATGCCTGACACGGTAGTGTCTGTGTCCTCATCAGGGAACAAGGCGCGCTCCATCACTGCAACACAGGGGTTACACAGTGTCAATAGCCAGACATTCAGTAACCACAATTCCAGATTCAATACAACTTTATCAGTAAAAGGTAAATTTTTCATAACAATAACAAATCATAACATAATGAAAATTCACAACAACATAATAACGATTCATATTATATAAGTTGTGCATGAGATACTTTCAGTTCTGTAATTGGAATGTAAAACATTAAATGATTGCTTCGAATGATTATAGGCTTGATATGTTTGGTTATTTCCTTGCTTACTAGCTTAGTAATTTATCTTTTGTTTGTTTATATCTCTAGTTTAGAACTGAAATATATTTTTCTAAACAATTAATGCTTTTAGTCAAAAGAGCTCGTTTCTAGACTAACATCAAGAGGTTATATCAGGTCTGTCTCCCGTCTCAATGCAAATGCAGATTTCAGGAATGCAGTTTCACCTATTATACATATATGGCCTTTGTCACACACACCACCATATTTTGTGTCCTGGGGCTATGTCACACCTATAGAGCAAAACTTTTGTCACGTGGTATAAAACGTACCTATAAAACCTCAGTTAAGAACCTCTTCCATGAAGGCACCTGAAAAGGTTCCATATTGGGAATGAAAACTTGTATCCGGAGTTCAATATTCAATGCTGCAGGCAATGATTTTTTAAAAGAGTTTGAAGTATTTTTTGGGGTATTCAGATATTTGTGGGCATTTGAAGGTACGGTTTTCTTTGTGGAACTGATTAAACTATTTAAAAAATGACTTACCTGCTCCAAGTCCAATGTCACACACAATACATAATATTTTGTCAAAGCACTAATTTCTCTTTCTAAAACACTATTGTGTTTTCACTTCTCATTCAGTATCTATGAGGTGAAGGTCCCTCTCCACTATCTGGCACCAGTCCCTATTAGCTTGTCCTTTCTGTGGTGCTGTGTTGCAGTGAAGTCAGGTCTAACTGGTCACAGGTAGCCTCAGAACACTCCAAGACAGCAGATCAATGTCATATACAGATGTTTTCTCCTGCCTCAGTGGCTTGGTGGTTTAGCTGGTAGTGCACCTGGCTAGAAAGTGAAGGACTATGGGTTTGAATCCTGTTCAGAGCCTGGACTTTTCCCTCATCCACTAGATCAAAACTGGTGTGGTCTGGGTGCTAGTCTTTCAGACGATGATAACTGAGATCCCGCATGCAACAGACATTCAGTGCATGTAAAAACTCACACCAACAAGAGAGTTGTCCCAGGCAAAATTCTGTTGAAAATCCACCCAGCTGATAGGCAAATAAATACACAATGTAGACAGGAAAGAAAAGAAAAAAAGGGTGGCAGTGTACTGTGGTGACATGCCCTGCCATGGAAGATCTGCTGTGACAATATAAAGTGTATATCCATATCATATCATATTATACCATACCACAAGATGTTCAGGAACTTGCTCAGGCAAACACAATGTTTAAAGGCATTCAGTTTCTTGATGCTGGTGATATATCACCAACAGTTATGACTGGACAAGAGTGTGGATGAAACAATGGAGTTGCAGGATCTGTTTTGCTGTGCCAGATCTTCCGCTGATTTAATGCTACTGTCGTATGGTGCTTTCCCAGTCCCTCTAGACAGTTCTTGGCCACTCTTTCCATTGTTGCTGATGCAGCTGCCAAGCTAAGTGAAGTTTTTAACCTCTCCAGCTATGCATATACATAGGCCTTCGTCGATCGGTACTGACCATGATTAAATCCTCCTTATACAGTGCCTCCTGTGGCTGGACAGGCTGATGCGTGAATGACAGTGCCTGTCACACAAGTCACACCGGTGGATTTACACAGTGCTGTTTGAACTGTAGTGTTTCATTCTGCGGGTCTGCTTTTCTTGTGCTGCACACAAGTCTTTCTTTCAGATGCTTGGTCAGAGTGTATCTCCAACTGGAGCGGTCACCTGTGAGATCCTCCCAGTACTCTGTCAATCTCGTGAGCCTTTAAATCTCTCTTGCAGACTTTTTAAAATGCAGCTTTGGTCGACCAGTGTCTCTCTTGCCTGTTGTCAGTTTTCCATAGAGAAGGTCTTTGGGGGATTCGGCCCTCCTCCATAAGATGGAAGTGTTGCCTGAGCAGAAGTGAACATGGTTGGGACGCCGGCAGGAGACAGCGCTTCAATGCTGGGCACCTTGTCCTTCCATGTTTTTCCCAGGATGTGGGGGATACATCTCCAGTGGAAGGCATCTAGTCTAGTCTCCTGCTTGGTGTAGTTGACCACATCTCAATGCCCTATACAAACAAATGTCTATACAGGTAGAAGAATGCAATTTAACTGTGTGCTTTCCTCTCCTTTTTAAGTTTCTGTTCTGCCAAATTTCTAGCAAGGACAATACTATGTTTACAATGCGTATCTGATGACAAGCATACATACATGCATTACAGAAACAAATTTCAGGCACTACAAGGTCTGCACAATGAATAACTGGGAGATAAAATTATCTAACAGATTAATGTTAGATACTGATGGGATTAAGACTAAAAAAATTAATTTCAGCTGTTATACAGATTCAGGTTTTTCTGGGGGTTTTTAGTTTTTAGATTTTCCCAAGGAAGTGTCACAACATTCAGAATATTCCACATATACTACACCACACCTGCTAAGTAGATGCTTGACTAACTGCATTACCCAATGCACTGAGTTGACTAACTGCATTACCCAATGCACTGAGTCCACTGAGTCAAGGCTTGGTTGCATGCTGGGTATTTTCATGTTTCCGCAACCCTTGGATTACAGGATCTTCTGCATGAGTGTATACAAGGGATCTCAGTTTGATTATAGTCTGATCTGATGGACTTGAGGGGGGAATGGAGCCAGAACCAACAAGAACTCTGGGGGAAAAATCCCCTCTAAAGAATGGCTCAACAGAGATTTGAACCTGTGACCTTAAGTCTGAAGCTCTACCGATTGGGCAAAGGTATAGTTTAGCAACAGCTGGATGTATTCTTCATGGTCCAAAAGGCTTAACAGGGCATCATGGGAAATACCTCTTCTATTTCCTTGAGAACACTTCCAGGTTGCTAAGGCATACTTTTGCCCATTTATGTTTGCATGATTTTGGAGACAATTATATACTAACAAAAAATCAGATTACAACTATCTGTTCTTCCTGCATACAAGATGCAACAGCCATTAAGGCTGCAACTTACAGTGAAGATGATGCTCCATTTTGCGCAGGTTCTTCAGCACACCAGTCAGCTCCTGATTGGCTGATTTCCAGGCAGGGATATCACTCTTGGCAGGATGGCCCAGAAAATCATCAATAGGAGATGGGGTGATGCTGGCTCGATCCTGCTCCCTATGTATACAAACATACACAGCTATTTTCAATCAGGAGAAAAACATAAAAACAGATGTCATAAATAGTTATAGCTATTCATCATCATCATCGCCTCATCTCAGACACAGGTTGCCAACAAGTGCTCTCCAGTCCTGAGCCAGTTGCTCCAGTTGTCCCCAGGTGAGGCTTGTATAAGTGTGCTATTCATGTCTGCCTCCAAGTCAGAGCACTATGTGTTTTGGAGATGACCTCCTCCTTTTGCCCTGTGGGTTCCAGGTGAAGGTTTGGCTTGTTATGCTGGATGCAGACTTGCACAGTATGAGGTCAAGCCATCTCCAGCATCTGGAGAATCTCTTTTTCTGTAGGTTGTTTGAATTCTGACACACTTATTCACTGCTAATTCTGTCTCGCCAGCAAATGTAAATGATCAAGGTGTTGATGACGATCCCCGAGGCAGGTGTTGATAAAACTCTGGTTTCTCTTCATGGTGGTGACAATTGTTCTCCAGGTTTCTGATCCATAAAGCAAAACGGGTTTCATTATGGTGCTGAAGGATCTTAATCTTGCATGTTGGATGTCAGACCTGTGTATCCCCAATGTTCTTCAGCTGATGGAATGCCACCCTTACCATACTGGTTTTTAATGTCGGCATTTGTCCCACCCTGCTTGTCAATAACGCTGCTAAGGTAGGGGAAGCTCTCTACCTCTTCCACTTTCTTGCCTTCCAGCCTGGTGGATGTTGCATATTCTGTGTTGACCTTGGGGTTCTTCCTCTTTCCCCTATGGATGTTGAGGCCCAGGAGACTTCTGCAACAATGCTTTTTTCTTGCATCTGTTGCTGAGTATGGATAAGAACAGCTGCAAAAGTAGCACTGTGGGTGAAGTGTCATGCAACTGTGTCCACAGTGTCTACTGAATACCATTTTGCTCCGGGGCTGTATATGCTTTCATAATTCAGTCTTTTGCCTACAGGAACAGGAAAGGCAACATCAAGCATCCTTGCCTTATTCTTGTCCTTACTTGGAAGGAGTTGGTGACCTGCCAGCCATGAATCACCTTGACCATCATCCCCGGCCCCTTATAGAAAGCCTTGAACATGTTTGTGATCCTCTGGAAACGGCTGAGTGTCTCAGTAGCTTCAGTAGCTTCCAGAGGACCTCTCTGTCTGTGCTGTCAAATACTTTTTTGTTGTTAGTTCCATCCAGCCTTTTCTCACAGGATGCTACAAAATCTCCAGTCTGTGCTCTGGTATTACCTTGTCTTGACTACTGCAACTCTGTCCTTGCTGGCTGCCCAAACTGCCTCCTGTCAAAACTTCAAAAGGTTCAGAATCATGTAGCACGACTTATTTTCCATTCCTCAAGATCTTCTCATGTCTCTCCCCTCCCTCAATCCCTCCACTGGTTGCCTGTTGAAAAAAGAATCACTTACAAACAGTTGCTTTTGTACCACAAATACATGAATGATAATAATAATAATCTGTGACTTCTATAGCGCATAAAAATCTCCACCACCAATAGGCATGACAGCAGGGCTGGATCTGACACCCTATTACAGTTACTCCATAATTACTTACCTTCTTAACAACTCCCTTCTGCATCTGATGCTGGCTTGCTGAAAATTCCTTCATTTAGAAAAATTATATGGTTGATGCATTTTCTCATTTCAAGCCTCCTCTTGGAATGCACCTCCATTCTCTGTTCACCATTCTGACTCTCTTTCAAGACCCACTTATTACGCCTTGCATGTCCCCCAAAACTGTGACTAATTGCTCTCCTGATAATTCTGTGTGTGTGTGTGTGTGTGTGAGTGAGAGTGGGTGGGGGGGTGGGTGTGTTTAAGTGTGTCTGTGTTCATTTCTATGTGTTTCAATATTGTGATCTGGTGCTGTTATTTGATGCAAAGTACTACACTCATCTGTCTAGTTCATTAATGATGTGGGTACATACAATTTCATGTAGTACTTTGCATGTAAAAGTTATAATTATTGAATAACTTGTTTTGTACTTCTTTAGCCTACTAAATAAACCCCACCCCAAAACCCCCCAGTAATTAAAAATGTGCAAAAGTCTTCCCTTACTTTCTCAATAACAAAAGAAACAAAAAATCCAAAGTACACTTCACAATGTACTTAATTCAGATACTGACCTAAGCTTCATGAGGGCCTTGTCCATTGTGGTTTTCAACTTCAGCGACAACTGGTAGATGGACGATACAATCAGTGAATCGTATGACTGAAAATAGAAACCAACCCAAAATAAGCAAAACTACACAAACAGTCACATAAACCTGACAAAAAGACCAGTCATAATATATATGCTTGAGAAATTTTCATGAAATAATGATCAAGTCAGAAGACTAAATATTAGTGTAGAACAAAGTGACACTACTGTCACCTAAAAATAGAAATAAAAGCAAACTATTCTTGGAGTAGTGAGGGGAAAAAAACTAGAGCATTAGTGGATTAGTTAAAGTTAATACAACCATAGCAAAAGAAAATCAGGGAAGGTGTTATATGGCCATTATCTGAGTGTTAAGAATGACCAAAAAACCTCAACAGAAGCAAAGATTTCTCTACTACTCATAATCACACCCTCACTGTCAGTCTGTTTCCTGCTTCTCTCTCTCTCTCTCTCTCTCTCTCTCTCTCTCTCTCTCTCTCTCTCTCTCTCTCTCTCTCTAATTTTATTTTATTTTATTTTACAAGGGTGACAGAGTAA
>JAVDPJ010410529.1:0-16426 GCA_034780015.1 Urosalpinx cinerea
CATCCACTGGACCAGAGAATGTGTGGTCTGGGTGCTAGTCTTGTAGATGAGACGATAAACTGAGGTCCTGTGTAAATAAAAAAAAATTTTTTTTTAATGAAATAAATAAATTATATAGCAGATGAAGGCACCTGGCAGTTGGTTACATTCACTCCAGTGGGGGAAAGGGGATGATGTCACAAAACTGAATACTAAATCTTAAAAAATTAAAAAAAACAAAAACTGATTGGCATCTAAACCAGCAACACTCACCAGTGAAGGGGTGAGTCACTGGTAGCCAGGCCACTTCCTTCACACCGTCACCTTCACTCCTGGCCCCCATCTGCCCCTCCTCACCTCCCCCCCCTACCTCCTGCACCGCGGCGCCATCGCTCCGAATGTCATTCCTGTCATCGCTGCCTTTTTCATTACTGCCTTCGTCTGTTGCGGCGTGTTCTGAGGATACGTTTTGGATAGCCGTCTTTGAGACAACGCCCGTGGCACTGCCCACGGCTGTGTCTCTGAGGGCTGTCTTTGACACAACACCCTCAGATACAGTACGGTTTTTGTGGACGTAGCCCAAGTTCTTGTCAGCCGAGGTATCATCACCGTCAGGTACGTTCGGGCACTGCGTATCAGAAGATGTAGGATATGCAGTCAAGTTGAGGCCTTCTTCTCCTGGCTGGGTCAAGCCAGGGGTTGATGATGTGGACAAGCCTAGGTTGTAGGCGTTCTGCGTGAAACAAACGCTGGTCCGGTTTTGCGGGGAGACTTGGGGGTCCTGAGTGATGGAAATGTTGGCAGATATATTTGCCAAAGACGCATCAGCCACAGACGCATCAGCCACAGACGCATCAGCCACAGACGCATCAGCCAGTCTGTCTCCCGTCACAGCACAGGGACCCCTCTGTGGCTCATCTTGTGTCTCCTGCATACTGACATCGGCCAGAACTGAATCGGTCACTGAATCTTGAGAGAGGCTGGTCTTGCTTGCAGAATCGGAAGATATTTTTTCCGGAAATGCGATATTGGCGATGACACTGTCCGGCAAGGAATCTGCACTGCTGACGACTCTGAGAGAAGCTGGACTTTGACTGGCTGGCATGGCTATACTGGCCAGGGTACTGTCTGGCACTGAATCACTGAAAACATCCGTCTGTTGGGAACCGCAAGCGCTTTCAATTTTACCGCGAGATGGGTCTGACAGAGTTCTTGCCTCTACTGTCTCATCACTAGACACAGGTTTTGCGCTGCTTGAAGGAATACTGACAGAGAAGACTCCAGCTTGTCTTGCTGAGGTATGAGCAGACTCTACCAGGTCTGAAGGTCTTGTCTTTTTCCTTGCCGAGATTGAAAGACTGTCGAAAGTTTGATCTGTGCTGAGTTTCCGCTTTATTTCTCTTTTGTCGTCATAGGACGATCCTTCACAAGGACGTTGTGAGGTTTTCACAGGCTGATTTTCTGAGGAATGCATACACGTATCCTGGTTGCTGTGTTCTCTCTCATTATGGCACAGAGGTTCATGCACACTGTTTTCCCCTTCAAGTATGTGACTGGATTCTTTGTGCTCATCATGGGGTTGTTCCAGCTTCTTGCTTAGTTCCTTCTGTTCTGCAGTCTCCCGCACTCTGATCAGTTTACTCTCTGTCTGTCTACTCTGACTCTCTGTCTCACACCGCTCTTCTCTCCTCCCTTCAACACAGTCTGGCAGAGAGGGTGAGGGCCGACTCCCCTGGCCCTGTGGATGGTTGGACACAGTCAGTGAGGAGATGGTCAGGGAGGATTCTGACACCTGGGACACTGTCTTTGAAGGACTGATGACGCTGCTCCCAGCTGTTGGTGAACCGACATCTGGAGAACTCACATCTGATGTAATACTCATACTGCTAATTGTCGGAGGAACCATTCCTGTCGGATTAATCTTGCCGGACACAACAGCTTGGCTGTGTGTGCGCTGTGTCCCTGACTGAATGTTGTTAGGGGGCAGCTGATGTGTAGTCAATGAAGACTGGTTTTCATCTCCCCTCAGAATGGCAGGGTCTGGTAATACCTCGGCAGCATTCAGTGATGACACGCTTTGACCAGTGCCATGAAATTCCCTAGCTTTCTGACTACGTTGCCTGAACTGCTGTGAATGTGTACGTTCAACAGACAATCTACGCTGTTGAAGATTCTGTTCTGCCTGGTCGCTTTTTTCAGCATTCTCCCATGAATCTGAGGCAATTTTCTCTTCAGAAAAGTCAACACTTTGAGTAGTTCTCTGTGAGAAAGGAAACAGCGGATTTGAAGAGTCACTGATCTGACACAGCTCGTTCTGGCTGGGACAGCTGTTAGTGTTAGCTACAGAGTCTGTCTCAGTCGCTTCCTGTGTTTTTCCCATTCTGCAGGAGGGTGGAGACAAAGAACACAGCCCAGATATCTGTGTGTCTGTTCTGTCTGTGAGAGTAGAACAGTTTATTCTGTTCCGGCTCTTTACCTCACCCAGCATAGGATCATTTGTGGAGGGGCTGAACCCTGCAGAATGAGTGGACAGTGGAGAATCAGTCTGCGCTGTGCTCTGAGACACAGCACCTTCACTGGCATTCACATCAAAGGGCAAGGTGCCTGCTTCTGTCGGGTGAGGATCAAAGCCTTGGGAGAAGAGAGCAGAGAAGCTCTGTGTGTGCTGATGGAAGGCATCCGGTCTTGTACTGCTGCTTCTACACTCTTCACTGACGTTACCTCTCTGTGAGGAAAGAGACTGGAATGAAGGAATTGTCACAACATTTTGGCAAGCCGAGGTGTCCATTTCATGACAAAAACCAGCACGTGGAGCATCACCGGATGGGTTAAGCTGATTCTTCCTCCTGGCTACAGTATCACGGTCGTCAAAACTCCACTGAGACGCAGGAGGGTCTGGAGAACAACGAATGTCAAAGGGTTGGTGACGGGATGCAATGTTCCGCTGTTCAACTTCAAGTCTTTGCTGCCTGCCATTTGCTGTGTTAGCAGTTTTATCACTGCATGCATGGATCTGTGCTCTATGTGAGTGATGTGTAGCTGCCTCTTCTGCATGTCCAGCGAGAGAGTCCCTTGTCGAGAACACACTCCGAGGTGTCTCAAACAAATGCAGTGAGGTAAAGTTGGGTCTTTCTTCCGATGGATTTAAACTGGAACCATCGTCATCGTATGAAGACCTTTTCAAAACACTCTGCGGTGTCTCAAACAGATGAAGCTGAGGAAATCTTGTTGATGCCGACTGTCTTTGTGTATCATGACAGGAACTGTTTCTAGATCTGCGGGGTGGTTGGCAGCTGCTCAACATTTCTAAAGCAGTCAACTCATGCCGTCGTCTTTCTGTATGGACATGTGTAGTATGACACTGGCCTCTCTCTACATTCTGAGTGGTGTTGTGTCCTACAACTGAGGAACTGGTCACAGAATTCTTGGCAACTTTCTCACCTTTATCACAGTGAGAACTGTCAGAGGGATTCTCAGTTCTTGCAGGGCAATTTTCAGGGTTTGGAGCGTGCTCTCTTCTCATCAGCTGAGCTAGTTTTGACGCCTGACTGAGTCGTCCTGGCTTGGAGGAAGACTGACTGTGATCAGATCTGGCTGAGGAATGAGCAGCGGCTGATAGTTTGGATGCAAAAGACATGGCACCATGTGGTCCTGACCTGGTATAAGACACGGGTAACTGTCCTGAAGTTTGTTTGTAGGATTCCACATTCCTGGGCATTGTTTGTTCAGTTCTGGAAGCTTCTGGATGTCTTGTTCCAAACAATGTTGGTTCAGTTCTAGAAGCTTCTGAATGTCTTGTTCCGAATGTTGTCAGTTCAGTTCTGGAAGCTTCTGAACATCTTGTTCCAGAAATGTTCTGCTCAGTTCTGGAAGCTTCTGAAAGTCTTGTTCCATGAGATACTGTCTGCTGAGTTCCTGAATGTCTTGATCCACACAATATCTGCTCAGTTCCTGAAGGTCCTGAATGTCTTGATCCACACAATATCTGCTCAGTTCTGGAAACATCTGAATGTCTTGGTCCAGACACTCTTTGCTCAGTTCCTGAAGCTCCTGAATGTCTTGATCCACACAATATCTGCTCAGTTCTGGAAACATCTGAATGTCTTGGTCCAGACACTCTATGCTCAGTTCTGGCAGCTTCAGAATGCTGCGCAGTATGACTCACTGCTCTCTTTGATGTGGCACCACAGCCTCTATTGAGTCCACTTCCAGAATGTTCGGGAATCGCACTTCTGTGGACTTGTGCTGCCCTGTCTGTGAATAACTGAGAAGAGTTTCTTGGTTTAATTGCAATCTGTGTGGAGTCATTATGAGGCAATGACCGAACATCCTTCTCTTTTCTTCTGTCGTTCTGTCTTTGATGAGAAACATACGGATGCTGGAATCTTGCTGGAAGACAGTTCAGTCCTTTTCCATCAGGGTCTGACAAGCGCCTGTGTGGTTTTCCAGACAACTTGTCCTGTTCACTGTCCATCCACATCACATTTTTCAACCCACATTTCGTTGAAGCTAAAGGCGGACTGGATCTTGTGTAGCTGATATGAATATCATCATACGTCTGATTTTTCCTACTACCTTTTGAAGAAGAGGAGCGACAATGTTTGCGTTGGACAGAAGCATCTCTAACACCGCAACAGGACCTTTCAGCATCCAGAGATTTGCTTCTGAACAAGGGTGGTCTTACAACAGAGGGTAGGACAATCTGGGAGGATGGGGATGTCTCGGTGTCGTCCTCAAAATCCACATTCTCTTCCGCTTCTCTACATTCTGCCTGGCTATGCTTTCCAGACCTGTGAAACTTTCGCAGCACCGCAGAAGCAGATTTTGAGGACATAGTAGAACCAGATTTTGAGGACACAGTCTGAGCAGAACCAGATTTTGAGGACACAGTCTGAGCAGAACCAGATTTTGAGGACATGGTTTGAGTCTTTCCTGTTGGCCCTGAAGACCGTGATGAGCAAAACTGGCGCTGTTCTGCTGCCTGAGCTCTCAGATCACTCAAAGAGGAACACTGAGCAAACTCTGGGGGCAAACAGATACCATGTCCTGTAGATTCTGAAAAAGGAATTTCAGCCTGAGGCTTTTCTGCTGAAATATGTTTATTTGAAAAATGAGGTACCCCTCTTTTTGAAGGGCCAACTGCTCGTGGGAGAATGATGTCTTGCTGTTGATTTTCAAATTCTTCCATCTCATCCCAGTCAGACATAGAGTCGTTTGCAGCTTGCTCCTTTGAGTCTGACTTGTGATACTGCCCGTGTGAGTTAGTATCTTCTGTTTCTTCTCCTTCTTCATCATCCTGAGCTCTTTTACTCCCTGTGTTTTTATCTCTGTCGTTGTCTAACTTACTCTTTTTGGGGCTACTGGGACACGGATCATCCAGTCCTACATTTTCTCCAGGTATCGCTGGTCTTCTGACTGTGCGTGAAAATAAGCTGTTGATGTTACTGTGTACAGAAATTCCTTTTGTGTACCTCTGCCTCTGTAAGGTGTCGTGAAACTCTTGGTCAACATGTTCATTGTTCCCTTCAAACGGGTCTTCTGTTTCACAAAGCTCCGATGTCTGGGAAACGCTGATTTCGGGCTCAGCGGTGCCGCTACTGCTTGGGTCTTCGTTTCTTTCCTTGACTTCTTCTGTAGGCAGCAACAAGTTTTCTTCTTTCAGGAACGTCATCAGCATCGATTCCACCAGACCGGTCAGTTTGGGCCAATCGTGGAACTCCACCAGAGTTTTGGCAGGATCAAACGTAATGTCGTAGACATTAAGAGAACAGTCGATGTTGATCACGTAGACGGCGTACCGTTCAAACAATTTGGTGGGGCTTCCGTTTTCTCCGTAGCTTCGCTCCTGGCCTGCCTGCCGGTTCTTTTCTACACCCGAAGTGCCCCGACGTCGAACCAGCACCGATTTGCCCAGAACGGAATTCACCATTTTGTGCACTTTGCTCTTCAGCACCAGTCTCCTGTTGACAAACACAAACTGCAGATCTTTGCGGCTGTAATTCTCTCGGCTGACATACCCCGAGATGTTAAAAACGTCGTTGCCGCACTCCACTTGTCTCATGTGCTTCGTCCGTGCGCTGCCAAAGAGGGAGGCAAACGTTCCCAGAATGCCACTGCACTTGTGGGTCTGGAGAATCACGTTTCCTGTGACGTCATCTCTCAGACTGAAACTGACCAGCGGCCACATGAGAGCCAGCCCCGCCAAACGAAAACGCGTCTTCTCCAATTCTAAACCCTCGTTCAACGATTTCTTCCTCACGGGGAGGTTGTAAAACAAATTCCGGGCTGTGACGGTTGTGCCAGCGCCTGGCCTGGGCTGGCTGGGTTCAGTCACCGGGAGTGGCTTCCCTTTGTGAAAGCACTTGCTGTAGGTGGTGGTGGAGCCGGGAGGTCGTGTGATGATCTCGACTAAAGAGGAGGCGGAACAGAGGCTGGCCAGAGCTTCACCCCGGTAGCCGAAGTAGCGGAGGTTATCCAGGTCGTCCACTGAGTGGCACTTGCTTGTTGAGTATCTGTGCACACAAAAAAATATCCAAAGAATGTTGGGTTTTTTAAGTTTAAAGGATACACTAAGTTAGAATAAAATACTTGACTAGCGTATTGGGTTATGCAGTTGGTCAAGCACCTGCCAGCAGGTGTGATGTAGTGTATATGGAACCTTCCGAAGACTGTGACACCTCCTTGGGCCAAACAAACAAACAAACAAAGAATAACATTTTCAGGTGATGCTCAATATATAACTAAGAACTGCAATGAAAAATATATAAAACAACAACAACAAAAAAGAAAAACACTGACAGTTAACTCATTCTGTACTAGGTAATTCAGAATTTAACATTCCCAATACACTAGGCATTTGAATAGGTTTTTAAAAATAAATTATCAAAAAATAACAACAATAGTGTCAATACACATGGTCTTGAAATCTGGACATGTGATTATAAAATTTACTGAAAAAACATAATGCAAATTTTCGAAGCCCTTATTGCTAAGGTACTGTTATTATAGCCTGTAGAAATAGAATAATTGTTACAATCTGACGTAAACCTCTGGTTTAGTGGACGGCAGAAAGGTCTAAGCTCCAACCAGGAACTGAACCCACAACCTTTTGATCTGTAGCTAGGCACACTACCACCTGGCCACCACATCACCTAGAATTTCTTTCTGTACCAGGGATAATTATTATACAAAAATGTGCATTTCTTACGCACTGAATTCCGGTCTGACGCACTGGGGTTCAAACTAATGCATCAAGCTAGTGCATCATTAAAACCCACTGAATTTTACCTTGATGCTCTGATTTTATGCTGGACACACTACTGTTTCAAGCAGCGCATCACACACAGGCACTTTTGTCCAGTCCACCGCAGTCTGAGTCAATGAAGACCAAATTTTCACAGCAGAATTGAAAGTTCTGCTAAATTAGATCAACTTCCACTTGTGTGCACCCCCTGGAAATGTGTAAGTAAATTTTAGTGCACCAAGTCTGACCCCCTATTTTTTAGGAAATAATCATGGCAGGCGCCATGGCCAAGGTCAACTCATGTGCAGACCTGCTAGTGGCTTATTTCCCTTCGTGTGTTCACGCATGCAGAAGATCAAGTACGCACGTTAAAGATCCTGTAATCCATGTCAGCGTTCAGTGGGTTGCAGAAACATGAACATACCCAGCCTGCATTAATGGGTGGCGCAGCACTGCCATGACGCGCTTTCCCCGGGGAGAGCAACCCGAATTTCACGCAGAGAAAATCTGCCGAGACAATAATTAAAGTATACAAAATACAAAAACAAAACAAAAACCCCATTATTTCCTATATTTCATAGGTTTTAACTTTTTAAAAAACTTTTTCCCTCAAATCTTTGGAAACCAATTTATAACGGTGAAGAAATTAATGGTTGCCTGCGCTTGTTCTCTCTGCTACACTTTCCTAAGACTGTGAGATTCAGTCAAGGTACCCAAAGGTGGGAAATCATTTGACTCTGTGTCTGGGATCTTTCTTGTAACAATAACAATGATAATGCCACTTTGTGCCACAATAATAATCAGCGTGATACATAACGATTTACTGACTGTACATTTAGTGAACTGCCAAAAATCTATTCTTGGAGAGGAGAGAGAAAAATAAGATTGTTACAAATGAACAACCACCCCTCCTGCCCCCCTCCAAAGCTCTAGTCATTCATTCACCCTATTTTGTTTAAACATAGTCTTTTCAATACAGACATTGCATTTACAAAATAAGCAAACACCAGCTGATACAGCAGGGGAAGGACATCAAGCAACAGCTTATTTTAAGCCCTACAGCAGAGATTTAAATGTCTCTGTAGCTGATGAATAAATGAGCAAAAGCTTTATTTGATTGAAACAAAATAATCAAAACTCCCTGTCTAAACCTCTCTCTCGCTCACCTCCTTTCTCTGTAGCTGATGAACAAAAGTTTAAAATTTTCAATAAAAATTCTGTCAAATGGAGGACGAGCGTAAAGTTACTTCTTCTCAAGGATAAAAAATCTGTTGTTAGAGTTATGACAATGGGGATACAGATGTAAAAATCTCTCTTCAGTCTAATATATTGTCTTGGATTTTTTTTTCTACATTTCATTTTATTGATTTTTTTTATTTAAAAATGTTCTGACAATAATACAATGTGAATGAAATATTACAGAAAAGCTAAACAACTGGATGGAATAACCATAACACTTAAAGTGATTTCATTACAGAAAATAAATAGGTTTCTGTTGTATCTTGTAACCCACTGGAATTTCTTTTATCTGAGATATTAAAGCATTCGTATTGGTAAATATGCTGTTTTCCAGTATGTTTTTTTTCTGGCTTTTTCTTTAAAATTGTTATTGTTTATCACCCTGCATGTTTTTCTTTTTCTTGACATTATCATTATCACTGTTTATTATCTAGATAATCATGTGGTCCATATTAAGATTGTCCCCACCCCGCTAAAGAAACACAACTTTCATTCCCATATTGTGACAGCTCCACAAATCCAGTAATAACTTGCACAAACATTAATTAAGAAAATGTAAACATGAAAATCAGGCACATGTATTGAACCAAAACGTCATATAAATTCAACATAAATAGTGCACCCGCCAAAGTAAACATAACACAATATGCCAATCTGTAATGCCCTTGACGAACGTAACAAAATGTAAAACCAGCACACACAAAACACAACACACAGACTGGGGAGGCAGAAAATAAACAAAGAGAGGACACCAACAAAGGTGGGGGAGAAGTTCTCTCTCCCCTATAAGAGAGGACACCAACAAAGGTGGGGGAGAGGTTCTCTCTCCCCTATAAGAGAGGACACCAACAAAGGTGGGGGAGAGGTTCTCTCTCCCCTATAAGAGAGGACAACAACAAAGGTGGGGGAGAGGTTCTCTCTCCCCTATAAGAGAGGACAACAACAAAGGAAAATTAAAGTCAGAAACAAAGAGGGTAAAGAAAAGAGTGAACCTTTAGCACAGGATTTCCACAAGGTGGGGGAGAGGTTCTCCCTTATAAGAGAGGTTCTTCCCTTTAAGAGAGGTTCTCCCCTTTAAGAGAGGTTCCCCTAGAAGAGAGGTTCTCCCCTATAAGAGACTTTCTCCCCTATAAGAGAGGTTCTCCCCTATAAGAGGTTCTCCCCTATAAGAGAGGTTCTCCATTATAAGAGAGGTTCTTCCCTTTAAGAGAGTTTCTCCCTTATAAGAGAGGTTCTCCCCTATTAGAGAGGTTCTCCCTTATAAGAGAGGTTCTCCCTATAAGAGAGTTTCTCCCTTATAAGAGAGGTTCTCCCCTATTAGAGAGGTTCTCCCTTATAAGAGAGGTTCTCCCTTACAAGAGAGGTTCTCCCTTACAAGAGAGGTTCTCCCTTATAAAAGAGGTTCTCCCTTATAAGAGAGGTTCTCCCTTATAAGAGAGGTTCTCCCTTATACGCATATTAGTTCTCCTCTACTTATTCATACTGCTACTTCCTTGGTGACAACAAATGCTGATGCACAATCTTGGCGGGTCTTAACTCACTCGGAACAATTTATTCCTAATCCAGAATCCTTCCCTTACACCGCATCAGTATATGAACAAAGGAATGATAGCTATTCTGTATTTCTGGCTTCAGGATAGGAACAAAGGAATGATAGCTTTTCTGTATTTCTGGCATGGTGTGTGGTGCAGTCATACACATAATGGCATCCTGAGCTAAAGCTACCATCTTTGCCTTCTCCTCCATCAAAGGAAACCAGTCAAAGTAAGTTTCCATCAATTGCAAGCTTGTGGCATATAGTTGTTTTTTGTTTTTGCTTTTGTTGTTTTTGTTTTTTTCTTACTTGATCCACTGAGTGTCATTTGCATCATGACTGTTTCAGCTGCAGTTCACCCGTCTGTATAAACAGAAGAACTCTGAAGATACACATTTCTTGCGAACTATAACTGAATGTGCTCCAGTTCAGTTTTCTAACTTCCGTTACCATAACTTTTGGGGGCAACTTTTCCCCCTTGCTGATCCTTAAAACTGAGCAGTATATGTAGTGAAAAAGACTGGAAAGAACTGTCAGTTTTGAGTCCCAAGTCTTAAATTTGAACAGGCACACACATTCGTACGATTCCTATGCTTTCTCTCTTTTGTAAAGCACTTTGCTAAGGGCAGTACGTGAGAGCAGTGAAAGTATCCGCCACCTAAAACCACAGGGGTGACAAAGAGCTCACATCTGCTCCACCCTGACCCTGCCCATCCGTCCGTTACCTGATTGAAGAACTCCTGAAGCAGGCACTCCAGCCAGGGTTCAGACACCTCCATGGGGCGACACTCGTTGGAAATGTCGGCCACTTTGACCAGTATCATCATCAGCTAACGCACACAGCCATCCACACAGTCACCAGACCCCGACAGACAGAGCAGAGAAGACAACTCAGTGCATGCACAACACAGAGGGAACACAGGGTCTGTGAAGACGGTCGGTGCTGTGGAGGGCAGATACCATGCAAACACAAGTAGTATAGTGACAGCAGGTGTGTGAGAAAACACAAGTAGTATAGTGACAGCAGGCGTGTGAGAAAACACAAGTAGTATAGTGACAGCAGGCGTGTGAGAAAACCAGGCAAAAAAGTCATCTTCAATCAGTTCCGAGCATGAGGCAAACACCGAAAATGGGCCAACGGTCCTGAAAATGGGAAACGTTTATCTCGAGGACATGTTCAGGTTTCCTGTTCTTTACTAGAGCTAGATTCCAGCTCTTACTGTTTTCTTCTATTTCCTTTTTTTCTCTCTCTGACAGGAAAAAGAAAGTTAACTCAACCAGTCTCTGGAAATGCTTGCTCCAGAAATGGGGTTTTTTTTTACTTTTATTTTTATCGAAAGAACAGAAGAAGATATATCTTTTTCAAATCTACATGTTCCCAAGATCCCACTGATTGTTTTGCAAGGCAAAACATGAAAATCTGGAAGCATCACATTAAATTTTCTATAATGTGGCTGTGGACATATACATGCTGACAGCAAGCACCGTAAAATAGACACTTATACGTCTAGTGTATTTTCTGCCTTCTTGTTATTTCAGTTACACAATGACCAAGGAAATCTCTCTCCGTCTGTTGAATAATTCTTTAGAACCTGGTTTTCTCAAATACTGCAACATTTGTGCAGAACTGAAAATAAAGTGCTCATCATTCACGTGAACATGAAATCTTTTTTCCCAGCCAGGAACACAAATGAAGCAAGAAGCGCTGAATGAATTCATTTCTAATCAAATATGCTGAACAGAGCTGTTCTGTATATTCAGTGACACAAATATGCAGGCCCTTGCTTTTTGTTGTTGTTCTTTTTTGTTTTCAGTTTTTCCCACGGTAGTGTCAGGGAGTTCGGAATATTTCACACATGCTACACCACATGCATAGCCTAATGTGCCAGTTAAGCAGTGGGTGTGTACTGGGTATTTCTGTGTTTCCCTAACCCACCAAACACTAACAGGAGTTACAGGGTATTTCTGTGTTTCCCTAACCCACCAAACACTAACAGAGTTACTGGGTATTTCTGTGTTTCCCTAACCCACCAAACACTAACAGGAGTTACAGGACCTTTAACATGCATACTCCACCTTCGGCATGCATGTATACACAGGAATTCAGTTTACAGTCTGATCTAAAGGACTCATGACTATTACCCTCTAGACATACCGGCTCAACAGCAGATCAAACCGGCAGCCTTCAAATGGTGAGTCCGACCCTCTACCTTCAAATGGTGAGTCCGACCCTATACCTTCAAATGGTGAGTCCGACCCTCTACCTTCAAATGGTGAGTCAGGCCCTCTACCTTCAAATGGTGAGTCTGGCCCTCTACCTTCAAATGATGAGTCCGACCCTCTACCTTCAAATGGTGAGTCCGACCCTCTACCTTCAAATGGTGAGTCTGACCCTCTACCTTCAAATGGTGAGTCCAACCCTCTACCTACTCAGCTGTCTGCCTCCCTGAAAGATGGGAGTGCTGAAATTTAATGAGAACAATTTTCTTTTTTTTTTCTTTAAAAAAAAGGGGTGTGGTGTGTGGCGTGAACAGCACCCTATTCAAGTGTCAATGATCTGATCCAGTGATGACGCAATCATAGAGAACTGGTCATTTCTGTGTGTCAGTTCTTCCATGGGCGACTATTCGCTCTTCCAAACTGTTGTACATTTACGCTCTATTTCTTTAATTATGTTATTTGAAACAACAGTAACAAAGCAATGGAGCTTAGACAGAGAAAGATGACGGATGGCCAGTCATACATTTCGTATGGCAAGGTCATCTAAACAGACAAATGGAGGGCGTGTGACGGAAAGCGAACATGTTCCTCCGAAGCAAAGAACGGAGGATAACAAAGACTGCCAGAACAAACAACGATGTGAGTGGTTCTCCCAAGGTGAACGGCGCAACAACTCTGCTGCGAAAGAAAACTTGTTGCACACCAGCAGAATAAAATAAAACAAAACACAGCGATACAAAGCAATGAACGCAAACACAGGAGGGGTGAATCTAAACAGGAGGGGTGAATCTAAACAGGAGGGGTGAATCTAAACAGGAGGGGTGAATCTAAACAGGAGGGGTGAATCTAAGTCCCACGCGGTGCTGGCAACCAAACAAACACAGATGCACACGCAAACTCTTCAGCCGTCTGTGCAAGCACAAAAACAACAGTTAGGAAAACAGTGTGTAACAGTGCAGAACACAGTGTGTGTCAGGGTGTGTTCATATGAACACCCAGCCAGCTCCAGTCGGAGGTAAGCTATGCAGCTCTTTGACAAATGCACAGACATCTTCACCATCGCTGGTTACAGAAACAGTGAAGAAAGTCTTTACTTTACATAACTCACTTCCCAGCATTGACAGAATGGTTGGAACAGGTTTAACTTTCGATGGAACAGTACATCCTTACGCATTCTTCCTTCTTAGTATACATGTCAAAAGGTTTTTGTTTTCTCCTTGTATTTTGCTTTATTATTTGTTTTGTTTTTCCCTCTGTGAGCTATGGGTAAGACAAAAGTAATAATCACGGTAACTATGACCAAATAAAACAAAAATTGGAACAAAGTTGAGTTGATCTTTAGCTTTACTTCCTCAAGCTCTTCCACAATTTATTAACATGTTCTCCCATTTTTTATTCTCCACATGAAACACACACTGTCACAGTTTCTCTCAACTCTCTTCTGTTCCTTTTTACTTTCCACATTCCATAGACGAGTGATTTTACAAGGTTCAGGCAAATGCCAACTGCCGGCGGCTGGGTGAATATGAACACCATCTGACAGAAGCGGAGACCGGCGGTGACTGCAGTGCAGGGGGCACAGAGAAAGGAACTGGCTGAAAAACAAATGTCAAGCTACCTTTCCTTTCTCTCAGACACAGTTACAAGCCCGCTGCTTTGATGGAGATTGGAGACAAAACGCTGCCAGTTTCCGCTTCTCCAGGTATGGGACGGCTGCAGCTGTGACCCGTGTCTAGTGCGCAGTTTTTTGTCTGTTTGGGATTTATCGTTGGTTTCTTTTCCTTTCCCCTAAATGCTCCAAGTAGTTTCTGGATCAGCTGCAGCCGTCCATCAGATTTTTTTTCTCTCAGATTTTCAGAATTTCCCAAGGAGGTGTCACAGCATTCGGAATATTCTACATACGCTACACCACACCTGTTAAGCAGGTGCTTGACCACCTGCATAACTCAATGGGCTGCGTCAAGCCAGTGTCAGCAGCCATCCATCAATTTTATGGACTGTCTGACTTCCTGTGCTTTGCTCCAGATATTTTGAAAAGTGTGTTTCAGGAGGCATGCCTTTGTACACAAGAAAAGAGGCAGGAGCCGAGGAGTTGGTACTGTGAGGGAGCACAGGCTTGCAACAGTCAGAAAAAAGGAAACACAACTTAAAGGAACTGAAAGAAACATTTAAAATAAAAAAAAAGAAAGACTGAAAAACACAAATTAAAAAATAAAAAGACCTTGATGAAAAACACAAAGGACCTGGTTGAAAAACACACACCCAAAACACAAAGGACCTGGTTGAAAAACACAGAGACCTGGCTGAAAACACACACACCCAAAACACAAAGGACCTGGTTGAAACAAGCACAAAGAAAGGATCTGGTTGAAAAACAAAGGACCTGGTTGGAAAACAACAAATAAAGGACCTGGTTGAAAAACACACAAATAAAGGACCTGGTTGAAAAACTCGGTCAGCAGGCAGTCCAGCCAGGGGGTGGCTACTTCTAGCGGTCGCGCCTCGTTGGAGATGTCCGCCATCTTCATCAGCACCATTTGAAGCTATACACAGTCGTCATCATCATATATTACATATACATACACACCCCTCACTGTCATCATTGGTTTTCTTCATTGCATATACATGCACAGGCATCAGTTTATGCACAGGCATCACTTTATGCACAGGCATCACTTTATGCACTGGCATCAGCATCACTTTATGCACAGGCATCACTTTATGCACAGACATCACTTTATGCACAGGCATCACTTTATGCACAGGCATCACTTTAGGAAAGCAGCCATATTCACTTAGCGTTCTTCATTGTATAGATGCACAGGCATCACTTTACTAACTTTGCAATTTTTACTTAGCAAAAAGCAAACAGAAAAAAACAAATATTTAAAAAAATAAGACTGAAAAACACAAATGATGATTTATTGAAGATTTGATATATATTCTTTTTTTGTTTTTGTTCTTGTTTTCGAAACAAATTACGAGGAATCATATTTGAATCAATGTAGCTTAATGCACGTCAGTTTGACACACACACACATACAAAGAATGATGTCACAATTTACTGGCAAAAGATCCAAAAATAGAACAGCAAGAAAGGCACGTTATACTTCATTCTCCCGTTTCTAAACTTGCACAGTGAACATTTGTCAAAATAAAAACTGCACAATTCAACATGACTACTGTGACTTTCTCCTACTGTGGGATATCACATTCTGATTTACAGTGAGGGGAAACAACTCCTTCAGTTTTCTCCACATCTGGTTACATCCCCCTCCCCCCCAAGGATGTGTCACAGCATGCGGAATATTCCATCTACACCACACCCAAAATCAGATGCTTTACCAACGGCATAACCCAGTGCGCAAGTCGATCACGCCTTGGGTGCATGCTGGGTGTTTTTCTGCTTCTGCAACCCACCAAACAACAACACTGATACGAGTTGCAGGATCTTTAACGTGCATACATAGGACCTCGGGTTTGTAGTCTCATCCAAATGGCTTGCGTGGAAAAGGAGTCAAAACCAGATCTAAGACAGCTGAGACAACTGTGAGGGTTAGCAGCAAGTAAAAGTTGACTGTAGCACAGACTGTGTACAGTAAACTGCAATTCCATTTTTTCCAAATGAAAGAACATTTCCTATCTTTAATGAAGATTTGATATATATTATTCTTTCTTCTCGTTTCTCACTCAATCAACTATCTGAGCCACATCAAGGCTCAAAATGCTCCACAAAGAAAAACAGATTCAAACAAACAGTTCACTATATATATAGAACAGGGTCAAAGTTACTTTGGATTAACGAAAGGAAAAAGACGCCTAAGACAAATCTGACTCACCACTGCTCTGTGCTCCTTATCGTTGAAGTCAAACTGTGGTATCAAGGATTTAAAAGAGTTGACAATCTCGTTGTGCTTAGCCATATCAGTTGCAAGTATACACCTGAAGAAAAAAAGAAAAAGAAAAAGAAAAGAAAACACATTGTGTGATTAACTTACAACAATCTCCACATTATATGGTATGGTATGGTATGGTATGGTACGGTATGGTATGGTACGGTACGGTATGGTATGGTATGGAATGGTGTATACTATATTGTTGCAGCAGATTTTGTGTGTGTGTGTGTGTGTGTGTGTATGTTTTATCACTATTTCAGTTTAGATGTAGTAATCACAAGTTGCCAGTTGAAACCGGTAGATACAATAATATCC
>JAVDPJ010410530.1:0-10659 GCA_034780015.1 Urosalpinx cinerea
GGTTGGAAAATAACACTCCTATCCACTCTTTAAACAGACATTCAACACATCCCCATCCCACTCATATGCACATACATTCACCAATCATTTTCAAAATTGTTGGTTTCTAACACAAAAGTTGCCGGTTACTCTGTGACAAGGTTCTAAACTGTGGCAAAAGTTCCTACTTTTTAAAGAAATGCGAAAATGCAAGACACCCACAGAAAACGTAGCTTAATTAAGTTAAAGGGAAAACAAATGAAAAGTGTCTGAACTGCGCACCTGAAGAAGCATTTTCACAACAGTCCTGGGACGGTGCATTCCATTGTGGGGGACCTCTGCAGTTCCAGTGACATTTCACAAACAATGCTGATCTCAGATCAAAATCTACCCTAATTGACGGTCTACAAGCCACTTTGTCATGAAAGCTGCACACCCAACTTTAAATAAAAACTCAAAAGAAATAACACTTAAGCCACATCAATGAATAAGCCGCTCACCAAAATATATCAATGTGAAGCTAAATCGGTTATTCTTTCACAAAGCTTTGGTTCGTATGTTTTTCTTCTTTTTCACTTCCTCCTCTTTTGGCTAAATGGATGACTAAATGATACTTTTATGAAACATTTTGCCATTTGTTGTGAATTCTAATGTTAAAGTTAAAACGTTTGCAAAAATCTTGTCAATACATGCTTCAATTCAATCAACAAATCAACAAACATATTAATAATAAAGTTTATTTAGACGCCCAACCTAATGAGTACAAAAGCCCTAGGTGTTTACAGTAAGCTAAAAACAATGAACAATGATTTAAAAACAAGCTTCACAATCGTCATAATAAACAGAAACACACATACTCACATGCACACGGACACACACAAAACGCATGCACACACACAAACACACATGCAACGTGTGCACATGCGCACACACACACAAAGTATGGATCATGGCCGTACACATAATTGTGTGCAAAGCCCCACTATTCTTCAACTCCCGCCACCAACCCAACAACAGCACACACAACACACAAAGAGAGGGCAACCAAATAAAAGCAACATGTATAAACACCAATGGAGCTGAACATATGATTTGGTTCTGAAAGAAGGAAGTGTTAATAAACGAATATCTGCTGATCAGCAAAGTTGTTGAGAGGGTGAGTAGCACTTTAGAAGTTCACAAAAATAGGCAGGAGTCATGTCGTTGAAAAATTTGTAATGCAACAGATGAGGCAGAGTTTGTAAGTTATTCTCTCTTCTACAGGAAGCCAATGGAGAGACTGAAGTAGGGGAGTGACATGAGCAGATTTATAAGAGCGAATAATAAGACGTGCAACATGGTTCTGAAGCTTCTGGAGTCTAGACAGAAGATACTTGGGACATCCAGCAAGTAGAGCGTTACAATAATCAAGTCAAGGCAGCACAAAAGCACATACAAGAGTTTGTTCGTAGCATCATGGGATATAAAATGATGGATAGAGCTGATCCTGCGCAGTTCCAGGTAGCAGGTTTGACAAATGGAAGAACTGGAAGAAATTTGCTTTTCAAAGGACAGAGTTTGATCAAGGAAGACGCCAAGTTTGCGAATGGCCGTTGAAGTAGGAATGAGGAACCATTTAATTGGATGGACTGTGTTAGTGACACATAGTTCAGCAGATGCTTGGGGACAACATATATCATTTCTGTTTTGTCATCATTCAGTTGAAGTTTGTTATTGTCATCCATGGTATAGTGTCAGTTAGTTATTTCTCATCCATGGTTTAGTGTCAGTTAGTTATACATTGTTCAGTAGAAGATATGATCTTATGGAGATCAGAAACAGGACCGGATTTTTTATATTTGATTGTCGTCAGAAAAGCAATGATGAGAGTGAATGGTGAGAAACAATTTCAGAAACAGATTGTGCATACATTACGAAGGGAATGGGTCATATGACAGATCCTTGGGGAATGCCAGATTCTAAGGCAGATAGTTCTCAGGACAGACGGTTGACAGTGACAGTCTAGGTGCAGTCAAAGAGATAAAAGCAGAACCAAGAACAAGACACACCAAAAGTATGAAAGAGTCGACGAAAGAGAATAGAGTAGTCATCGTGTCTAAGGCTGCAGACAGGTCAAGAAGAGAAAGAAGTGATATATCATTGCTATCTAGTGCTGTGAGGAGGTTGTTGATGATTTTCAGCAGAGCTGTTTCAGTGCTATGATCAGCACGATAGGCAGACTGTAGAGGGTAATACAAGTTCTTTTTATGGAAGTGTTCTGACAATTGCTGAAGAACTATCTTTTCAGTTATCTTAGAGAGAAAAAGACAAGTTTGAGACAGGTCTGTAATTTTTTTAGCACTTCATGATCAAGTGAGGCCTTTTTCAAAAATGGTTTGATAGTGACTGCTTTAAATGCAGATGGGAAAGTGCCAGAGAGCAGGGAGTCATTATAGATGGTGGTGAAGTGAGGAATAAGAATACCGAGGTATTATGAGAGGAGGGTGGAGAGTAAAGGATCTAGTTCGTAGGTTTTAACAGGAGTTTTCTTTAAAATGTCATTAACAGTAGATTCAGATACAGGTTGGAAGGCATCGAGGGGTAATCCAGAAAACTCGTAATAGTTGACATTAGGAAGGGACATGGGTTCAGAGTCCAGTTTGGTGCGGATGTTTTTTATTTTATTGATTAAGAAATCAGAGAAGTCTTGGGGATGTTCAGATAGAGTGAAGGAGGCTGGTAGAGGGGAATTCTTTTCCTTGCCTAACAAAGTATTTGTGATACTGAATAACTGTTTGAATGTTGTGCTTGCGAGTATTTTGGCATTGTAGAATGATGATTTTGCGTTTGATGTCGAAGAATCTGTTTGGCAATCAAAAGAGTTTTCAAGATTTTTGTTCGGCTCTCCTTCTTTCTCGTTTTGTTTTGTGTAGCTGTGACTGAGCAGAAGGGACCAATAAGAGTGTGGGCGGTTAGAAATCTTACGTTGGGCGGCAGGAGCAAATTTGTTTAGAAGGTCTTTAAGAATTGTATTGAGTGTGTCTCTATCAATGGAAGGAAGGGAGCTGAGTTTGGAATGCAGTTCAGATTTAAAAGTGGTGACATTGATGGAAGTGATGTGTCGAGCTTCGATGTACACAGGAGGGGGTGAAGGTTTGGATAGATAAAGCTGTAAGTGAACAGATAAATGACCAAAACAAAGCGTGTTTTCCACTGTGGTAGACATACGGATGTCGTCATCTTTTGTGTAAGCTACCCAGTCAACGATTTGGCCTTGACAGTGAGTTGGTACTGAGATAGCTTGAGACAGTGAGAAAGAGTCTAGAAGGTCAGTTAATTTTGCAGTGTACGTATTAGATGAGTTGTCAAAATAGAATCGCCTAAAATCAAACAGTAGCCTTTTAAAGTATTGATATATTCTACGAGATCAGGGAGCTGGTGGTGAAAGAGGCTGTCAGTGAGTGTGTTCTTCCTGTTAGGTGGGGGGCGGTACAGACAAAATATATAGAGAGGGTGTTGAGGCAAAGAAAGAGTGAGTTGTGAAAGTTCAAAGGAAGAATGGTGAAATGTGAAAGTGTTCCTGAAAGTGACAGATGGAGACAGATTTTGTGTGAGAACGAAGGCGATGCCGCCTCCACGTGTTGGACGGGGGAAGCTCTGGGTGACGTAACCAGGCGGGGACAAGTCCTTGATTTTAGGTTCATCACCAGTGGGCTGAAGCCACGTCTCTGTGAGGCACAGAATGTCGATGTGCTTGTCAGCGATGAGGTCGTTGATGGCAGCTCGCTTTGCGCTGCTCCCTACAGACTGGGCGTTGAGCAAGGACAGCCTCAGTGTGGGAGACTTTTGACCCTCAGTCATTTTGGAGACAGGGACAGAGATGAGGTTGTTTAAGTTCACCGACCTTGATAAGGGTGAGGTGGAGGTGGAAGCATGGCCAGGTGGAGGGGAAGGGTGGCTCAGTAGAGAAGGCGGGCACTCAGCACAGGAGGAGGGAGAGCAATACATTTATGAAGAAGAAATGAAGCAATACAATTATGAAGAAGAAATGAAGCCGATTAATTAGCAATACAATTGTGAAGCAGAAGTAAACAGGTTAGCAACATAACTCTGACAAAGACACCATCATGGAACTTACAAAGTTTACACGTCAAAACGTTCACACATCGGAAACACTGATGAAACCACATTTAGCACATTTAAGGATCAATCCATGAAATAAGTGAAATGAAGAGCCCCTCCTGCGACTACCCTTCCGGTTATCGCAATATTACCACATCAAAGGTACCACTGTTATATCTTCTTCATTCTATTTTCCTTAGACATGTCTATTTCATCCCCTTTCCTGTCTCTCCCTTTTACGTCATAAAAAAAGCATTTTCATGTGACTATGACGTTAAAACAACACAACCACATCATTCCAACATTAGCCCTCTTCCACGTACACACACATCACTGCCATGCACTAGAATACATCTCAATGACAATAAAAACCGTCAATCCAACAAGAACAAACAATGATGACACTTTTCACACAATACCCCCTCACAATACCCCCATCTTCAGCTTGAAAACTGAATGTTTTCATTGTAACTAGATTAAACAGCAATGTTTCAGGAATATTATCGTGTGTGTGTGTGTTTAAATCATCTGGTCAACACCTGAACGAGATAGCAGGTCAACAATGTGATTGCACTGCCCTGAAATGGGTTGAACAACAAATTTGAGCTCCTGAAGTGAAAGTACCCACCTCATCAATTGAGTGTTGTTCAGTTTGCAAGATGCGATATATGTCAGTGGTCTATGGGTCAGTCTGTAAAACCAATGGATGGCACAAAAGGAACCGAGAAAACTTGTTGAGGCCCCAAACAATTGCCAGGCATTCACGCTCTATTGTTGAGTATCTTGTCTCACGATCAAGAAGTTTGCGACTGGCATACTATACTGGATGCAAAAGGCCATCTTTTTCTTGAAGAAGAACTGCACCAAGACCACTTGAACTAGCATCAGTCCGTACAACAAAGTCCTGTGTAAGGTCAGGAAGAAGGAGCACTGGAAAACCAGACAGAATTTCCTGAACGGATTTCAAGGCATACTCACAAGTTTCTGTCCAGTGGACTGATCTGCTCTGATCACTACGAGTTAGATCAGAAAGAGGAGCCATCAGGGTTGAAAAAAATGGAACATAACGTCTATAGTAACTTAACAAGCCAAGCAAAGAGCAAACATCTTTCTTCATTCGGGGACGAGAGACAGAAAGAATCTTTATGATTTTTCCTGTTTCTGGCTTCAAGACGCCATATCTGACAATATGGCCTAAAAATTCAGGCTCACAGAATCCTGCAAACAGTTTTGATGGGACGTGCTGTGAGTCCAAAATCACTGAGTGTTTGCAGCACACCACTCACCATGTTTCTGTCGCAGTGAGTATGTCGTCAAAGAAATTCATTGCTGACTGTTTATGCAAATTCAGTTTGCGCATCATGTGAGCAAAAGTGGCAAGAGCAGAAACTAAGCCAAATGGCATTTTGACCCACTGGAACAATCCCAGTGGCGTCTGAAATGCTGTTTTGTGTCAGTCTACTTTCTTAACTGGTATTTGCCAATGTCCCTTAGTAAGATCGATCTTCGTGAAATGCTTTGCTCCTGAAAGTCTGCAGTATAAGTCCTCTGCATCTGGGATGGGTTCTGCATCAAACATCACAAAAGCCTCAGCCTTTTCAGCATTGCTAGGAAATTTGTTTTTATCCAACTTGATGGGATACTTAGGCAGCTGTATGCCATTTTTCATTTCATGTAATTTTAGTCATACTTGCACATATCTATATGATTTGAAACTTACATCTTACAGAAAGAAGACCAGTAATCTTGTTCTGCTTCATTTATCACATTGTTACTTTCAGTGTTAGCTTTTTTCATTGCCTCATTATTCTGGGGAGTTCTGTTTCTAAGATATTCTTTAGACTTTAATTTTTCTTATTCATTGCAGTTTGTAGAATTCCACCAAACATTACCTTTATACTTGTTCGTGCAAAATGAAGCATATTTTGGAACTGAATTTCCTGCCGCAGATAACCATTTTTCACTGAACTTGGAGTAAAACTTAACATCATCACGTACATCATCTAGATCGTAACTATTGAGTATATTTTTAAACTTACACCAGTCTGCTTCTTTTTTTATATACTTAAATCTTGGTATTTTATCGTCTGCATCGTTCAGACACACATTTTCCTTTAAAGTAATATAGATCGGTAAATGGTTACTGCCTAAGGTGTCAGTCATTGTCTGCCAGTTACAGTTGAGTACTAGGGATGGTGACATATCAGTTACAGTTGAGTACTAGGGATGGTGACATGAGATAACCGATAAGTAGATGGAAGTGGCTCTATGGTATGAAATGTCAGCAATTCGTGTCATATAATTTTCATTATTTAGTAGATACAAAGACGAATTAGTGATATTTTCCACAAAACGCTTTTTGGTAGTGATAGTGCAGTCTCTCCCACAAAGGAGAGTGGGCATTGAATTCACCACCAATAAACCATTTTTCTTTTGAGTCTTCTATTAAATTTAGCCACTCTGAGTTCTGGTCATTTGGACCTCGTGGTAAATAAACTGACACTATGTTCATTGTAAGGGTGTTGTTAAACTCTACACATTCCTCATAGGAGTGAATGTTGGTTACATTTTTAGGTACAGGTGACTCACACATAATGAGTACTGCAGTCCAAGACGTACATATATAGCAGTGTATACTTTGGTTCGAGAATCACAATCATATTTGTTATAAATGGGTGGGTAGTAAAACATCGAGCAGCTTTGTTAAGTTATTTGATGTAACATTAAGAGATTGTAAAACTAGGATCTGATAATTATTTGGAGCTAAATGCTGAAGCAGATATGGCAAATTGACCGTCACACTTTTATAATTCCACTGAAAGATGTGCAGTGACTTATCCATGTGCTACACTTGCTTGCAGTCTGTGTTAAGCACTTTTCAATCACAGAAAGACGCTGATACACAATGGACAGACCTCAAGACAGTATAGTTGAACCATCTTTCATACTTTTATACGTCAAAGATTAAGTTATGTCAGTGTCTGTAACTTGCGGATCATGTAATACTCTGAAATGATTACTAAAATAACAATAAAGAAGAAAATTAAATCAACTACTTAAAAGAGAAAAAAGAAAACAGAACTAACTTTAAAACTGAGAGATTCTAGATTTATAGGATAACTTGTTAGGTTAATGACAAGTGACAGATATAAACAGGCAAAGTTATGCTTGTTAGTCAGCAGGCTGAATTGTTGCAAAATATCCATTATAATAATACATACAGTTGTACAGACCTTCCTTTAGAACCAGTCTGAGATGAATCATGAAATCACTCCTGTTCCACCAAGGTCTGGAGTGGCCTCCAGTGTAGTGAGGACGTCGGAAGCCCCTGGGCAGGTGAGGGGGAGCTCGTCTGGTCTTCTTTGGCTTCTCCCAGAAGAGTCGGGACACGTGCCGTCCAATGTTCCCTGCCAGCACGCTGGCCCCTCGAGGTGTTGGGTGGAGACCGTCTTTCAGTGCTCTGAAGTTCGTTTCCAGATTGGAGTGGTCAGTTAGGGACGTGTTGTTTTTGCCGAAAAGCTCTGAAGTTGTCAGAACATTGGAAACTTCTCTTTTGACGTTAAGTTCTAGGTCTTTGACTTGTGTAATCTTGCTGACCACAATGTGTGTGTGTGAGAGAGACTTCAGACTTTTAATGTACATCGGCCTTAGGCCACAGTACAGAAGGAATTGGGGAGTGTGTGTGTGGAGGGGGGGTGGGGGTTTAACTCTTGTCAACGTTCTCAACACTACAGTTGTAACATGGCAAAAATGACATAAGATACTTAACAGTTTTGAAAATGACATCATTACATCAAATTTTCATGGAAATTTAGCATAAATCTGACACATAAATAATTGATTCCAATCCGTCCGCAAATTGTCACTGGTACAAATGAACTATAAGCAGCATAATCAAGGTGGTTAAATCACAAATAATATTTATCAGACATGAACATGAATGACTAGAAAATAAAATTCTTTCTCCTATTGATAGCATGAAAAATATACCTTGATAATTTGTCTGACATGAGGGTTTGTGGCTTTTAATATCACTTGAAGAGGGAGTTTGACTGAATCTTTTGAGAAATTTGGTTATCAAATCTTCGTAAGCAGAACACTTTAATAGAAAATGTTGTTCATTCTCTATTTGGTCTTTGCAAACAGGACAGGATTTAACGCATTCTGAGTTACTATATCGGTGTGTATTATTGTTCATTGGAAGCACACCGAATCGCACTTGTGTAACACTAACAGCAACATGAAAACAGTATGTATCCATATCACAAATACATTTTTCTTTTTCAAAAATAGTTTTAAAATTTTGGTAGCTTTCGTATCTATCACAATCTCTAATTGTGCCAGACCAATCTTGAATAAATAAATCAATAAGTCTTTGTTGGAATACATAAGAACAGTTTTACATCTTCAACACCTTGCTTTAGCCATACAATGTTATGCCGTGTAATGCACAAAATTTCTCTGACTTTTGAAACCCAACTATGTTTACCATACCTATCTAGTTCCAGTAACATTTGATATGCTTTGCATGGTAATCTTATTAGAATTCAATACTAATAATCTGAACCAAAATCAGGCAACAGACGAGTTCACATATAGGTCGCCATAGACCATTTTGTTTGGTGTCCTGGCTGGAACACCAAGAGATCTTTTGCATGCCATGACATGTACCTTTTCTAAATGCTGTAGTCTATTTAATCCCCAAATTTCATCTGAATATAGTAAGATTGGTTGGATTTTGGTATCAAAAATTGTAAAGGTCTTCATTGTCATTTCTTTGTATTTTTGAAAAAACTCTGAAAAGCAGTGTAACTGCCTTTTTCCCTTTAGTAACCAAATGATCTGTGCCCCGTTTAACACTAAACATAGTTGTAAAACTAAACCCCAAATAGCAGTAATTGTTTACAACCTCTAGTCTTTTACCATTGAAGAACCATTTTGCATTTTCTCCCAAGTATCCCCCTTTCCTAAATACCATGACCATAGTTTTTTCAATGTTTACAAATAACTTCATGTTATCACTGCAAGTTTTTAAAATGTTTAATTAATTTTGCAAGCCATTTGGTGTGGTTGACATGAATGCTACATCATCAGCAAATAATAAGATGAACAGCTCATCTGGAAACAACTGAACACCATCTTTACCATTTTCATCCATATGATCTGCTAGTTGATTATTAAAAACAGAAAACAATGTGGGGCTCAGAACACATCCCTGCCTTACACCTTCAAAGATACTGGTTAATTCATAATTTGCACATATACATGCTGAATGATAGTGAATGAATTACTGGCCTTTTATACCTTGATCTTTAATACACTGCAAAAGCTTGTCATGTTGAACTGAATCAAATGCCTTTCTGGAATATACAAAAAACAATTTATAGTTTTCTACCCTTCATACTTAGACAGTCCTTAATTGTAGCATACAAAATAAAAACTTGATCTATTGTAGAGTATTTTTGCCAGAAACCTGCCTGACATTCTGAAATTTTATTGTTTTCTAACCATGTATACAAATGCGTATTCAGTATGGTAGTATAGCATTTAGACACTATGTGTAAAACTAAAAGAGACACACCTCTATAATTATCTACATATCCGGGGTCTCCCTTCCTATATAGAAATAACAATAGCTTTTGACCACTCTCGTGGGGAAATTCCCTGTTCAAAAATCGAATTGAATAATTCTGTTGGAAAAGCTGAACATTTTCATCGCCATTTTAAAAAAAATTTAAATAATAATCATAAATCATTTTTATATAGCGCTGTTCTCTCACAAAGCAGGACTCACTGCGCTTTACAACAAACACTTAGTCTTAAACAAAATTAAAATCAAAATCGAAAAAAACACACCAAAAAAAAAATATGAGAGCAAATTGACTGCTGCCTGCATGACAACAACTCTCCAGTCTATAGTGCTCGAACAATTGACTCCTCGTTTTTTCACCTGTGACAGGAAGATTTCATGATTAAACTAATTAAAATCTGAAGTTGGTGAAAGACATGAGAGCAAATTGACTGCTGCCTGTCAGGCGCATGACAACAACTCCTCAGCCTCTATAGTGCCTGAGCAATGGACTACATATAATAATAGGAGTTTAAAATATTCGCATCAACCAAGTGATTTGGCAGACGATGGGGAAAATCAACCCGGCTGAAAAACTTGGCATGTCATATATTTTGTAAAATTCCTTCTTTTTTTTTTTTACGATTTTGTTCCATATGAAAGAATTTTCAGCTACACCACACCTGACATGCAGACTCTTGACCGCCTTCATAGCCCAGTGTTCTAGTCGAGATCTGGGTGCTTGCTGAGTTTTTCGGTTTCCGCAACATCCTGAACGCTATTGTGAATTACTGGATCTTTAACGTGCATATATACTTTTCTGCAAGCGTGCATACACGGGATCTCGGTTTACAGTCTCAACCAAAGGAAAGGCAGACACATGTAAGCATACAGGAAACCGAACTGACAGACAGACAGGCAGGGAATGACATAATAATAATAATTAAGTAGAAGTGCAGTGCCATCGGCACTGTGGCACTGCATACCCTGGAGCGAAGCTTACGAGCTTT
>JAVDPJ010412752.1:0-10646 GCA_034780015.1 Urosalpinx cinerea
CAGTGCATCTATGCTTGGCATCTGGGCTTGCAAGAGCACTTTCACGTTTGAAACTCTGTGGTACCATTTGATGTTTATGATACGTCGGAGGCAGCGCTGGTGAAACTGATCGAGCAGCTTGACATGCCTGCGGACTTCTTGCTGAGAAGTATGCTGCACACAAGAACTGGCTAGCGGATATACAGTCTGATAATAAAATATACAATGATATAAATTTAGGAACATCAGATTTGTTCTAGTGAAACTCCAGCACGTCATCAACAATCTGTCTTCACAATGTGACGCGTTTTTCAGCCTGATCGGAACTATTTTAAGCAGGCTGCCACTCATGCCAGCGCCCCAAGAGCGAACTATAGTGTTGGTGCCATTGACTCAAAAAACAAACAAATTTAGGGACTGCATGGAAGCTGGTGCCTTGTTTTAGACACGATGAAGGAGATTTAATTGTGTGCTGGTATTGTCCATTCTCGCCGTCTCCACGGCACGTGCTATTTGTCAGGAGATGAACTGTGTGTGGTATATTGTTTATCAATTACTCCTGAATGAATTGTTAAAATGTGTGTGTGATTCCACATGGTCTCCCCCAGGGAGAGCGCGTCACCATAGTATAGCGCCACGTGACTATCCGAGTGGATTTTCTATATCATTTTGCCAGGGACTATTCTCTTGTTGCCATGGGTTCTTCTATGTTCGCTGATTGCTTGCTACACACGGGACTTTAGTTTATTGACTAGGGCCAAAGATTGGAACTCAGACCACACATCTTATGGTCTAGCGGATGGGGTAACATTTCGCTAGGCTCCCACCGGGAATCGAACCCACGACCTTTCGATATATATCTGGGCACAAGGAGGTGTCACAGCTTTCGGAACAATCTATGTACGCCATAATCCTGGATTTTTTCAGCATGCACCTAAGGCTTGACTAGCGTATTGGGTTATGGAGATGGTAAAGCACCTGCCAGCAAGTGTGGTGTAGTGTTGGGCCAAACTAAACTAAACTAAACTAAACCATGTACGATGCACCACACCTGCTAAGCAGAGGCTGGACCAACTGCATAACCCAATGCGCTACGTCAGTCCTAGGTTGCATGCTGAGTGTTTTCGTGGTTCCACAGCCCACCGAACGCTGACATGGATTACGGGATCTTTAACGTGCATACTTGATTTTCTGCAAGCATATAATACATGGGACCTCGGTCTATAGTCTCATCCGAAGGACTATTCCTCGCTGCCTCCCACAGTGAGATTCTCTTCAGATTTTTAGAATTTCCCAAGGAGGTATCACAGCGTTCGGAATATTCCATATACGCTCAACCACACCTGCTGTGCAGATGCTTGACCAACTGCATAACCCAGTGCGCTGCATCAAGCCTTGGGTGCATGCTGGGTATTTTCGTGTTTCCGCAACCCACCGAACGCTGACATGGATTGCGGGATCTTTAACGTGCGTACTTGATCTTCTGCATGCGTATACACACGATATATAAAAGATATTTTAAAAAACCCCAGATATATCGCTGTCAACTGCATTAGTCACAACTGGCTGTAATATACAGCATAAGTCTGAGGATGTAGTACATATGTTATCACTGTCAACTGCGGTCATCACAACTACATACGCACCATACACAACATACCCCTACCCACCCACATAACACACACACACCCTTACCCACCCACACACACATATACCATGGTGGGGTTGTGTTCGCTGTATTGTATTATATTGTATCCTATCATATTATATTGAATTGTATTGTATTGCAAGTGCCACTGGCAGGTCAGTTTCTTCTCAAACTGTTTGTTGCAGATACACACACACACACACAAACTCTCACTCTCTAACACACAACATTTCATGCAGAGAAGTCTTGCGCGACTATAAATATACACAATACAATACACACCATGGTGGGGTTGTGTTCGCTGTGTGTGCGGAGGTGCCGTTGGTAGGTCAGTTTCTTCTCAAACTGTTTGTTGCAGATGTGGCAGTTGAAGATGACCACCGGGGACAGCTGATAGCCGCCAGCCTGAGTCTCGTCCGCCACGCCAGGCACTGATGGCTTGGCCTCCAGGGCCTGACACACACACAGTTATAAACAATCAAACCTCCTCGACGTTGGAGTATGGCCGCCTTTAAGGTGGGATAAAACATGAAGCTATGAAACTATAAAACATGGTTGGCTTGGTGGTCTAGTGGCTAGTGTGCACAGCTAGAGATCGAAAGGTCCTGGGTTCGATTCCCAGTCGGAGCCTTGACTTTTCCCCCCATACACTAGACCACAGGTGGTATGGTCAGAGTACTAGTTGTTGTTGTTTTTTTGATGAGACGATAAATTGAGGATCTTTCATCGATGCCCGAAATTAACACAAAAGACCAGTTTTTTTTAAGTGAAAAAATGATTACAAAAATCTGGTTGCAAAGGACAATAACCCCATTAGGCAGAGTAGCGGTGCTTAAGTCTTTGATTTTATCTCAGCTGATTTATCTCTGGATTCTGTTACCTGATTGTCAAAATAAAGAACTATAAAAAATGTTATGAATTTGTTTTGGGGAGAAAAAAAAAATGACAAAATAAAAAGACAGTATTCTATACATAATATTGAACAAGGAGGCATAGGTATTCCTAACATCCAGATGTATATCCATGCACTAAAACTAACTTGGATTAGAAAAGTGCGCACGCAGTCTCCAAAGTGGTTAAAAACATTGCAGTCTGTATCCCCTATATCAGCCATACATGCAATAATCTACCAATGGCCTGCAACACACACCTCTGTTCTCTTCAAACCTCTCAAAGTCGGAGTATGAATGCAAGTACGGTGGGATATGATGGGAGCAATAGTTGAATTGGTAAAGCATTGGCTTTCTTTTTATCTGACTGGTTTGAGACTATGCCGGGTTAGGTGACAGTGCCTTCTGGGTTAAGGGATGGGGATTTTTACAATCTCCCTGGTCAACTTATATGCAGACCTGCTAGTGGCTTATTTCCCCCTGTGTGTGTACACGTTTGGAGAAAATCAAATACGCACAATAAAGATCCCATAATCCACGTCAGCGTTCGGTGAGTTGCAGAAACATGAAAATACCCAGCATGCACCCGAGGCTTGATGCAGCACATTGGGTTATGCAGTAGGTCAAGCATCTGTTTAGCAGCTGTGGTGTATCATGTATGGAATATTCTGAATGCTGTGACACCTCCTTGGGAAAGTCTAAAAAATCTGTATTGTAATAAAATACAATTTGTATTGTATTATATTGTATCCTATCATATTATATTGAATTGTATTGTATTGTATTGCATAGATTTATCGTCACGCAAGCCTTCTCTGTGTGAAAATACCCCTAGGCAGATTCAAACTCGCGTCATCAGATCATGAATCCTATCTGCCCCCCCCCCCTATTTTAGTTATTTTCAAACCTCCTTGCAGTTGCAGTATGGCTGCCTTTAATGTGGAATAAAACGTCAGCCATACACACAATAATCTACCCCCAAGGTTGGGTAGGTGGTCGTGAATTTGTGTGCTTAGATTGGGGGTGCTCACAAGAGCTGAAAGCTTGTGTACAAAGCAGAATTTTCTAACTGGTTTGGTGGTCTAGCAGTAAAGAGCTTTGCTAGAAAACAAAAGATCGCAGGTTTGAATTCTGGTTAGAATAATAATTGAACAACAACAAAAAAGTGTCAATAAAATAAATAAATATAGACAGGAATTAATTGATATATATTTTATATTTACAAATATAAAGTATATATTTATTCATCAAATAAATAAATCAAATAAATAAACAGATGAAAATAAAGCAAACAAACAAACAAATAAATAAATAAGTAACTGATCTGGTGGGTTGTCTGCCCCTCCCCATGGCTCTGTGCGGAGCCCTGGACACCAAATAAATACACGTAAATAGACAAACAAATAATTTTTGTTCCGAAGGACTTGCGGTGGAATGGAGTCAGAACCAATGTTAACTTCGGAGGAAAATCCACTCCACTTTGCTCAATAAAACAAACAAACTGACCTGGTGGGTGGTCTGTTCCTCCCCTTGACTCTGTGTGGGAGCCTCGGACACCAAGGCGATGGTCTGTCCGTCCTCTGTGTGGTTCAGCGTGATTTCGTGGATGACCTCTGATCCCGACAACCCTTCCTGCGTGATGATGTTGCTGATCTGAAACACCACAGGGGGTGGGGGTGGGGGCAGATATTTCAGTCGGTAGAGCATAGGATTCGTGACCTGACGACGCAAGTTCAAATCTGCCTAGGGGGATATTTTCCTGGAGTTAACATTTGTGCTGACTCCATCCCCTTAAAGTGGTGGCTTGGTGGTCTAGCGGTAATGCACCCAGCTAGAAACTGAAGGTTCATGGGTTCGAATCCTGTTCGGAGCCTAGATCTTTTTCTTTCCCCCATCCACTAGACCAGAGGTGGTGTGGTCTGGTTGCTAGTCTTTTGGATGAGACAATAAACTGAGGTCCCGTGTGCAACATGCATTCAGTGCACATCAAAGAACCCACGGCAACAAGGGAGTTGTCCCTTGCAAAATTCTGCAAAACACATACACAATGCAGACAGAAAAAAGGGTGACACTGCACTGAGGCGGCACGCACTCTCCACAGAGAAAATCTGCTGTGAAAATAAAGTATATACCAATACCATCATTAAACTGCCAGTGCCAGTCATAAAGAAAGGCTGAAAATGAATACGACTACGAATACTTTATTATCTCAACAATGTAAAATTCTGGTGGGTTACAAGGTAACACTGTGACATCACATAAAAACAATAACCATACCCACATAACCACTCTCATTCCAGACGTATCTAAAACATTGGATGAGAATAAGACCACAAAGTATAATTTGAAGGAAATTAAGATATTGACTCAAGACTTACGCATTCACGCAGGCAATCAACCCACACATATTATCAATATCCTATTATAAACTTTTAATCATAATGTTAAAGATTAAAAATGTATATACATTATACCGCACAGACACTCAGTGTATGTTTGCATCTTTGCAGACAAAAGCACAAATGTCAGCAGAGTGACTAAATCATACACACACTTTTCTTCCCACCCCTAACAAAGCATTTTTTTTTTCAAGATGAGCGTAACAGCGTAATGATAAATAAATTACACTGAAAGTGGAATGATTGGCAGCTGTGCAAAGCTGACACTCTGAGCTATCTGTCACCCTGTTCGATATTACAAAGATTTCAGATTTTCAGATTTTCCCAGATTTTTTTAACAGTGTTCAGAATATTCCACATACACTACACACCTGCTAAGCAGATGCTTGACCAACTGCTAACCCAATACGCTGCGTCAACCCTCAGGTGCATGCTGGGTATCTTCATGTTTCCGCAATCCACTGAAGACATGGATAGCAGGATCTTTAATGTATGTACTTTATCTTCTGCATGCGTGTACACACAAAATATGACAAAGGAAAATAAGCCACTAGTGAGTCTGCGCATCACATAAGCTAACCATGGGAGACTGTAAGTGTAAATATCCCTACACTTATTTCACCAGGCAGGCACTACCAGGATTCAAACTCACGACATCAGGATTAAAAGTCTGTCGCCTTATCCACTTGGCTATCACGCCCATCTGATTGATATAACAAAGAAAGAAGTCCATCTTACCGTTGAGACCGGCAAGGTGCCATCAGTGATGATTTCTGTTTTTCCCAAGGCTTCGAACTGCCCGGGCGAAGTGGTGACCACTGTGATCGTCTGGTTCAGATCCGATTTCTGTGATAAATAAATAATCATAATAATAATGAATACTTATCAAGCGCAATATCCTAAACATGTTTAGCTCAGAGCGCCTCACAAAAACAAACCACTTATATCTATAATGCCATACATGCACTGTAACAATGTCAAAGCAAACGAAAGGTAATAACAACATCATTACATTGTGGGGGAATGAAGTCAGAACAAATGTTTCCTCTTGATGGGGAAAAAATCCCCCTGTACAGAACGACTCAATCGCGGATCGAACTCAGTAGCTTAGGATTACAAGGCCAACGCTCAGCCGACTAGAGATATCTGACCCTTAAATATCTGTTACAAGAATGTGGTCTTCATTGACTTAGATTAGATTATGGTGGACAGGACAAAAGTGCTTGAGTGTGATGCGCTGCTTGAAAAGTTGGTGCATACAGCATTAACTCAGTGCATCAGGGTAAAATTCAGTAAGTTTTAATAATTCATTGGCTTGAACTCCAGTTTATCAGACAGGAATTCAGTCCACAGGAGATGCACATGGTATGGTATGGTATGGTATGGCATGGTATGGCATGGTATGGCATGGTATGGTATGGTATGGTATGGTATGGCATGGTATGGCATGGTATGGCACATGGTATGGCATGGCACATGGTAATTGGTATGGTATGGTATGGTATGGTATGGTATGGTATGGTATGGTATGGTATGGTATGGTATGACATGCTATGTGTGCTATGGTATGCTATGCTAAGCTATGCTATACACTTTACTGTCACAGCAGATCTCTGCATGAAACTCACTCAGTCTGCTCTCATTTGTACGTAATAATTATCCCTGCACTGCACAGAGAAAATCTACCATGATAATAAAATACATACCAATACCCCCAAAAAATACAATAAAGGCTTAACTCACAATGATACTGCCGCCATCGACGAGCCTGTGGGAGGGGAGAACGGAGGGCGGCTCCTTGGAGCGTGGCGTGTACGATTGACGTGCCGTGCGCCGACAGATAGGACACAGCTGAATGAACTTAGCCACCATGCAGCGCGGTAGCAACGCGTACACGCGACGAATCTATGTGAGATTAACACAAAAGTGTCAGATTCAAACACAGTGAATTTGGAACTTAGACACACACATACACAGACATACACACAATGACACAGTCACACACACAGTGACCACACACACAGTGACATACACACACACAGTCACACAAATGTGACAAACACAAACACCACCAGCAAAATAATAAACAAAAACAAAACACAAAGATATAATTTCAGATTTTGCTAACTTTTTATATTAGATCAAGATGAACTTTTCAATCACAGCCCAAATTTTTCAGATAATATAATGTATCACAGCTGCTAAATAATATGTGCCGTAGTGTTGTTATACTAGCAATGAGAAGGGTTATATATCATCATAATCATGCCCAAAAATCAACTCACAGCAGCGTAGGTTTGTGACAATCCAATGTGACCATTCTCCACATGAGCAGTGTTGATAAGATCCCAGAATTCCTCTGTGCAAGCTGCTCGCTTGTACAAGGTCTGAAAATCAAAATGTAACAACAGCTCAGTCAATAGTATTATTTTTTAATGATTGGTTTAAGGAAAAAAATATGTTGACCTTGATTAATTTAAAAAGTATAAATTTATTAATGTGACAGAATGAGGAGAAAAAAACTTGAAGAAGAAAGAGACAGGGTGGAAAGAGTAAAAACAATGGCCAGAAATAGGAAGAAAGAAACAAGATGATGCGCACACACATCACCACCAAGTCATTCTTACCACTCACTGAGTCACTCCCTCCCACCCCCCCTAACACCCCCAAAAGGTTCACAAGTGTACTGTTCATTCCATGTTACTTCTGCAGTTCTGGTCTAGTGGATGGGGAAAGGTCTAGGCTCCGAATAGGATATGAACCCATGCCCCTTCAATTTAAAGCTGGGTGCACTACTGCTAGACCACAAGCCGCCACTTTCAGGGAATGGAGTCAGCACCAATTTTAACTCCACCGAAAATCCCCCTCGACAGAACGGCTCAATGGCAATTCAAACCCACATCCTCAGATCACGAATGCTATGCTCTACCGATCGAGCTATCTGCCCCATGGAAAAATAAGGATGTGAAGTGTACGAACTTCATGTATTGTAACTTATGTAAGCTCAACAATGAATATGTTCAACCACACGTCATAATTTACAAAATATGGCACTGAAATAATAGTCGGTGACTGTTGGACAATGGACCTTAAATCACCTATAATACTAATAGTGGAATGAACAAAGGAAGAAAGATCCATGATTTAAATGAGTTTCACAGAAAGCACACTCTTTGCATCAGCCATGCCCTGCTACTTGAGCTGTGTACTTGGTCGTTCCAGTTGGGTAGGTACTGTAGTCTGTACTATCCCAGCGTATTAATGTGTTGTGAGCACAATGTTTCAATGTACAAGACATGATCATGATGATGCATGTTTTCACACAAGGCATCTTGGACCTGGTACAGCCTATCATAGGCTTATACTCCTATAGTACTAGTTACATTTTCGGTTTCAGTTTTTTCCAAAGAGGTGTCATACTCATAGCGTTCGGAACAATCCATGTACACCACACCACACCTGCCAAGCAGATGTTTGACTAGCTGCATAACCCAATGCGATGCGCCTCAGATGCATGCTAGGTATTTTCGCGTTTCTGCAACCCATCGAATGCTGACAATGACATGGAATATGTATAATGGGATCATTAATGTGTATATTTGATCTTCTGCATGTGTAAATTCATGGGACCTCGGTTTGTAGTCTCATCTGAAGGACTTGTGCGGGAATGGAGTCGGAACCAATGTTAACTCCGAGGGAAAAATCACCCTATACAGAATGACTCAACCACGGATCGAACTTGGTAGTGGTACCTTAGGATTACAAGTCTAACGCTCAACCAACTGAGCTATTGGTCCCCACAGGCTTATACGCTTATTATAGCTTGTCCGAATTGGTGAATGACTTGCATAGGTAGACTCAGATCCAATCTTAACTCCAGGGGAAGATCCCCTCAAAATTGACAGGCAAAATGGCCGAGTGGATAATGTAACAGACTTCTAATCTTCAATCATGGTCTTGAAGTCACCGGTTCAAATCCCAGCAGCACCTGTGTTCAAAGTAAGTGTGGTGTCTTTTATGATCTTCTTCTTCCTCTTCTTGAGGTTTAAGGCGACCAACTATGACCTGCTGAAGACTGTCGAGTGTCGCACTATACAATGTAAGCTGGTAAGTTCTACTTCTTGTCATCCAAACCACCGGCCTACTCTTCTAGGTGTGCGCTACAGCCTAGATAGATGTTATGTACACATAATTTGCACACGGGAGCTCGGTTTATAGTCTCTTCTGAGGGACTGGTAGGGAACTGAGTCAGCACCAATATTAACTCCGGGGAAAATCCCCCTCGACAGAACATCTCTACCAGGATTTGATCTCTCTGGTTCCCAGTGGCTTATATTCCTTGAAATATGCACATAAAAGATCCTGTAATTTACGTATGAAGTCGGTGTGTTGTGGAAACATTAATAATGCCCAGCATACACCAAGTGCCATAACAATAACATGAGCATTATCTTTGATATGATGAAGGTGTGCACTAAAATGTCTAAATCAGTAAATGGAGAATGGAACCAAACCAGCCAGACAGCTCAATCCCCGCAGCCTGACTTGCACCCCCAGCAGATGAAACCCAAACAAATACAATGTTAAAAACAAAACAAAAACAATTTTACTAGACTTTTATTATAGTTTTAATGCAACTCCAGGCCAAGGTACATAAGTAATAATATATATGTATTCATGGTGTAATTTAAACCATGCATTTATATACATTCATGGTTTACACCCACAAAAAAACTGATAAAGCTAAATATATTGGGCTTGGGATAAGACAGAATTATCAAGGCAATGCTTCCACATTCTCAATTAATATTATTACGGTTTCGTCTTTTTTTCGACTTCACTCAGTCAATGTCAACAGCCATTTAAGAATTAAACTTTTAAAGATGGCGACCAACACCTACTCCCACGATTATATGGGACATAAAAATGCTCAAAAAGTCAAATGTGTTGCATCTGACCTGTAGTTGCAGTAGCATAAGCAAAATACTCACATCATCGCCATCTTTCTCATCCGCAGGAATACCAACAATATCACCCTCGGAATCTTCAGACTGGATGAGTCTGAATTTCTTCTGACGAACCCAAAATCGGAATTTGCTGGATGTCTCCGATTGAGGATTTTTCAAACAGCGGATGACTCGCGCACGTTTTTCGTTTGTTATGGTGAAGCTGTTGCTGACTTTTCTTGCCTTGAAAATAACATATTCCATGAATTTTGACTTGAATTCTTCGTCTGAATCCATCTTTTTGTGAAAATTGCTTTCTCAAAAACGTCTCAATCCGCCAAAATATTACGTCGAGTCGGAGGATGAATAAAATCTCGTCAAGTATCGCATATTCACGAGTATTTTCGAGACTGCAAGGACATTGTGGCACACACGGAGACAATACATAGAGTCAAGACGAGACAAGACAAGACAAATTTCTTTATTTCGAGGATAATAGATGAGCACTAGTGTGCTTTTTTACATCCATTCCCCGCCCTATTTCGGGTCTACATCATAGAAAATAAACTCTTACACATTCATACGCACACACATAAAAAAAAAGAGTAAATAATGGTAATAATTGAAGAGAAAAGCAAAAAAATTACAATTTCATTACAGTATGAAACAAAACATTAATTTATTTCAAAGCAAGAGAAGCAGAGACAGAATAAGGCAGATGGAGGGGAAAGAGAGAATATGAATAGGTATATTCGGGGTGGGGGAGACAGATAGACGGAGACAG
>JAVDPJ010413863.1:0-10646 GCA_034780015.1 Urosalpinx cinerea
TTATAATAAAAAAAAAAATCTATTGGTTCTATAGTGCATAAAAACCTCCACACCAATAGGCATGATTGCAGCGCTGCCCTAGGTGCATGCTGGGTATTTTTGCGTTTCCACAACCCACCGAAAGCTGACATGGATTATGGGATCTTTGATGTGCATACTTGATCTTCTGCATGCATGTACACACAAAGGGTAATCAGCCACGATCAGTTCTGCACATAAGTTGACCTTGGGTGACTGTGAAAATCTCGACACTTATTTCACCAGGTGCTACGTGGGATCGAACCCACAACTTCTGGCCATTGTGCTCATCTGTTGGCATTCTGGCAGCATTGTTTCAAAATTTTCTCTCTTGATATGAAGATTTGAGTACAGAAAAGAGAAGGCAGATAGAAAGAAAAAGAAATGTTGCTTTAATGATAAACTAATTAGGTGATAGAATATTTCACTTAAGTTTGCTGTCATTATTTATAGTGTAAACTGCAGCAGCTATGTTTACCTTGCTTTTGTGTTAACCCTGTTTATCTGTGCAGGGCTTTGTTGCCAAGCCTACCAAAAATCCTGATGGAACTCTAAATTTATTCAACTGGGAATGCAAGATTCCTGGGAAGAAGGGGGTGAGTGTACTTTAGAAACTACATAAATATATATTATAATGTATGTTTAATTAAATATATATTTGTGCAGATTTTATTTATAATTTTTTTTTAACTCTTATAATAAAGACATTAGACTATGATTAGTGTGGCATTAAGTAAGAAATACACATGTAATTTGAAGTTATGTAAACTGTAATTTAATCAGCTTGAATATGTATAGATCTGCCTTCCCTTTCCTAACATACACACACACACAGTGACACACTTGCACACGTCCACTCTGTGACTTGTGTACATGCATGCACATGATGAATATCCACACACTCTCATATATATCTTAGTAAGTTAGTTTAGCAAACTCATTGCCATGGTAGATGATGAAATCATGTGCAGATTTTTTTGGGGGTTGTTTTGTTGCCACATCTTTCCCTTGCCCCTCATTCCAACCCCACCACCACAGCTACACCCAGACTTCTGAGACTTGTCCTGTCGCAACCTCAGAGTCCAAAGTTCACAGGCAGCTATCAACGTTTGGCCACCAAGTGCCACCTACCAGAAGAGGCCCTGCACTGCTGCTGGGTCACTTCAGTGGTGTACATTGGTGCCTGTTCTGATGCAAGGTACACAGGACACCACTTGCTAGTTGCTAAGCCCCCGACGGATGACAGTAATAGTTCAGTCATGGAGCCAGATGATTAAGACCCTGGATGTTGACCCTCACCATGTTCCTCAAACAGCAAATGATTAATCTCTGTGAATCTTCAGACTCCAAAGGCTCCAACAGAACTCTTTTATCAGTTTTGGTAGTTGAGTGGAACTGAAACTGAGGTCACCATGAGACCAGGGATCAAACAGCCACAATCACTTCGACACAGATACAGAGACACACAGATTCAAACCCATGACCTTCCAGCCAGGAATCCAACACACTAACTACTACACCAGGGCTGCTGGCAAAATTGTGTATACTATAGATCATTGGATCTTTGTTTGGAATGAATAACTTAAATGTCCTGGATTATTTTTTCCTTTCATTACAACTGGGTTGAACCCCCTTTTTTTTTTTTAAACGTTTCATTTTACAAAATGTTAAACCATGGAACATATTATTTTTTACAAATCTGAAACAATGGAACATATTATTTTTTTCCAATATGAAGGAAAATTCTGGTAAAAATATGGATTCAGATGTTTTTTTCTTCAGACCATGTGGGAGGATGGTCTGTTCAGTGTGAGGATGCTGTTCAAAGAAGACTACCCCAGCACTCCACCCAAATGTAAGCTGGCTCCTAAAGAGAGAGAGAGAGAGAGAGAGTGTGTGTGTGTGTGAGTGAGGGGGAACTACCCCAGTACTCCACCCGCCCACCTTGCTCCTGCAGTGTGTGTGTGTGTGCTTACTGTATAGTGTATGTGTGTGTGAGGAGGAGCTACCCAGTACTCCAAGCAAATGTGAGCTGGCTCCTACAGTGTGTGTGTGTGTGTGTCATTGTGTATGTGTGTGTGTCACTGTGTGTGTGTGTGTCACTGTGTGTGTGTGTGTCATTGTGTATGTGTGTGTGTCATTGTGTGTGTGTGTGTGTGTGTGTGTGTGTCACTGTGTGTGTGTGTATAGGCTCCTACTATAGTATTTTCTGCTTAAGAGTACACTTTTGTTGGATATTATTTATATATTGTATATATGTATAGTCATACAAGACAAGACTGTAAATCTGCAAGTGCCTTACTCTCCTTTGTGTGGACACACATGCAGAAGGTCAAGTACGCAGGTTAAAGATCCCATAAATAATCCATGTCAGCCTTCGTTGGGTTGCGGAAACATGAAAATACCCAACATGCACCCAAGACTTGATGCAGCGCATTGGGGTATGCGGTTGTTCAAGCATCTGCTTAGGTGTGGTGTAGTGTTATATGGAATATTCCAAATGCTGTGATACCACATTGGGACAAACTTAAACTAATGTGCCTACTTGATCTTCTGCATGATGTACATATATATATATATACACAGGACCTCAGTTTATAGTCTCAACCAAAGGACTTGGGGAAGGGGGGTGGGGAGTTAAGTCAGAACCAGTGTTAACTCCAGGAGAAAATCCCCTAGTAGCAGAAGCCATGGTGTGTGTGTGTGTTAGTGTGGTTTATTGTAAGCACTTTGGGCTATCTTAAGATTAAAGCGCAAGAAATGTACATCAAGTGAGTGAATGATGATGACCGTTGCAGGCAAATTTGAGCCTCTTCTCTTCCACCCCAATGTGTACCTGTCTATATATTAACTCTGAGGCCCCCCCCCCCCCTCGTAGCAGAAGTGACAGAACGAATGGTGACTGTTGCAGGCAAGTTTGAACCTCCTCTATTCCACCCCAATGTGTACCCATCGGGGACGGTGTGCTTGTCATTGCTGGACGAGGAGAAGGACTGGAGACCGGCCGTCACCATCAAACAGGTCAACAGTCTCAACATTTCTCTTTCTCTTTTCTTTCCATGGCAACAAACAGGTCAACAGTCTCAACATTTCTCTTTCTCTTTTCTTTCCATGGCAACAAACAGGTCTACAGTCTCAACATTTCTCTTTCTCTTTTCTTTCCATGGCAACCATCAAACAGGTCAACAGTCTCAACATTTCTCTTTCTCTTTCTCTTTCCATGGCAACCATCAAACAGGTCAACAGTCTCTCAACATTTCTCTTTCTCTTTCCTTTCGGTGGCAGTTTTGGCAGGCCACAGGATAGTTACATTATTCTTGTAAATGTGTAGACACTTTTGAATTTTGAGGTTTATTTGTGGAAGAGCAGCCAGTTTTCAGTGTCATTCGTTGTCACAGCCGTCTTGCAACTGAATTGTGATTCATTTGTTTCCCCCATTACTTATTGCCCAGCCATACTGCTTTTTTTGTTGTTGTCCTGCAGCCTCTTTTTCCCCTTACCAAGTATAAATTTCCGTTTTCTTTTTTGACTCATCAAACCATTTTCAGACCTGTTACTTCTGTATCCTTATTTCATATTTACTAGTGGGAGTGTGGTATTGTATGGTATGATTTGGTACAGATCTTACACTTTACAGTCACATCAGAGCTTTCTGTGTACCCGTCTGCATTGTGTATAAGTATATATTTGCTAGTACCCAGACCACCCCACTTCTGGTTCACAGGTTGAGTGGATTGGGGAAAAGTCTAGGCTCCGACCAGGAATTGAACCCATAGCCTTTCAATTTCTGGCAGGGCACACTACGGCTAGGCCACCAAGCCACGCAGTGTACTGGCATTTGTGCAAAGACTGAGCATCTTTCTGCCGTTAGCGGCAGGGTTGGTTTTGTTTTTATATTTTTTTAATAAATAATTTGTCCAGTGTGTGGTTTAGTTATCAGTGTGAATGCATATATTGACAGTGGGCAGCAGTTTTATGCTTAGATCATGTAAATGATGTATTTCTTGGAATGTTCTTGTACTGATATTTTGGTGGTCCTGTTTGTTGCACAGATACTGCTTGGGATTCAGGAGTTGCTGAACGAGTGCAATGTCAAAGACCCTGCTCAGGCTGAGGCATATACCATATACTGGTGAGTTGATTCACTGCACACTACACCCCTTTGTAGGAATGCTATGGATGATTTGTGTATAAATTGTATACATCCTTTTATTGTGGATATTTTTTTTTTTTTTTTTTTTTGCCTTTCATCTTTTCTGCCTGTTCATCTGTTTCTTGTTCTGTCTTCTGGACAATCTGTTGACCTTTTCTGTTGCAGTTCTTGTTATTTTAAAATTTTGTAATTTGGAGGGCATTTTGTGTTAGCATTTTTTTTTTTTAATACCTGGAAAGTGATTTGTCTGCAGTTCGGGTAGTATGTCAGTATTTAAATTTTTTTTTTTTTTGATTTGTGCTAGTCTTTTTTCTAGAGCTCTAGTGAGAAATACAATACTTGTAACTCCATTCCAGGGGCATTTCTCAGGTTTTCTTGCTGTGAAGGTACCTGTTGTTATCTGTAGTGTACTTTCCATCTTTTTATCTGTCTCCTTGCATTTTAAATTTCAGACAGGATTGATTTTTTTGGAACAATTTAAGATATAGTTTTGGGTTTAGAATTTGTTTTTTTAGACACATAACACCTTGCTTGTTGAAAAATTAAAAATAACCAAAGCTAACAGTAAATCAAGCAAGCTAAGCTAAGCACTGAAAGAAAATAATGGCATTAGTAATGAATATTTCGATAATGCATTAAGGGCACTGAAGAACATTTTTCTAGACTAGTACTAGTAGGCATATGGGAAACTATGTCTTTTTATGCCACTGTAAATGTCCTGTTTGTTTCAGCCAAGACAAACAAGAATACGAGCGCAGGGTTCGAGCACAGGCATACAAGTTCCGTGACCCATCTAGGGGCACATAGGTTCTCACTGGATTGTTCATGCCTACTTTGGACAACGGGGAAATTATATGAAGGTGACATTTGACTAACAGCTGCATAGGAACATTTTGTGAAGGTGACAACTGATATTTGACTCCTGCAGCTTTCATACCTGTACTTATCTTGCATGGCAAACTAGTCTCTCTGTAAAGTCAGATTACTTCCTTCAGGTCTGAAATGTCATTTTTGTTTTTCTTTTTACGTCCGCAGTGATGTCTCAAAATTGCGTGTCGTCGCCTTCACTGTGTGAAGTTTATGAAAGAAATCAACATGGAAGGACCAGTTTTGTGTTAAGTATTTTTATTGATACAGATGTACCTGAGGAAAACAGTACAAGATCCCACAGAAGTGATATATTGTGGACAGATTTTAGTTGCAGTTTAGTTCAGATTTATAATATAAGGACAATCAAAGTAGACCAATCAAAATGGTAAGGTTATATCTCGATTAGGTTGTCTACAGCTGGTTGGTTATTCAGATGGGAAGAACATTCACATTGATCATAATCAGTCATGTCATTCTTCATTGTTTTATTCGGTTTTGTGTTTTTTGTTCGTTTCGTAGTCATGTTCAGCCAACAGATGAACAAATAAAGTCATTGTGTGTTCCACTCTTGCTGCCTGTTGTGTGATTTGAGATTAACTGTGTGGGCACAAGGAGGAATAACCTTAGTTTGTGATGAACGATATGCTATAAAGATTGAGAAATGGAAAGTTAATACTTTGTACAGTTAATTGCTTTTAGCAAACAGATGTTTGTATGCTGAGAGCTAGCAGAAGTCCCATCAAAGGAATGTTGCTGAATATTGTGAAACTTGCTACAAGCTAAAAAAAACAAAAATGACAATGTAATAAATGTTGCTATCTTTTGTCACACTGCTCATTCAAACCTGACATACAAGTCATAAGAAAATGATGTGGAGAAGATTTTATTGATGTAGTCATCAGAAGAGACATGGACAAAGAAGGCCAAACATTCCATAGGCAGTTAAGAAAACTTGTTCAGACCTCAACACGCCCACCCTCTCCCCCAACACACATTCTTGAAATTTCTCCTGTTATTTTCACAAATGTGGACTTCTTCCAAAAGAAAACTCATCACACACACAGCATACAATCACTGCCAGTGTAAACAGAATGGAACATTTTGAACGTTCAATGAATCTTCCTAAGAGGGGCTAGTAAAGATCAGAATTTGACTGGATACCCAAATAATATTGATATATGAATACATAGTGAGTGAAAAAAGAAACTTGGATCATCTTCTCGTATGCAGGCTTTCAACTCCTGCGAGCACCCCCAGTCTAAGCCCATAAATTCACAAGTCTACCTACCTAACCTTGGGGTAGATTTTTGCATATATACTATAGCTTTTTTTTTCTTTTTTATCCCGCCATAAAACTTTGAGGAGTGTTGAAGAGAATTTTTTGGGGAAAAAAGGCAGGTGAATGGACATTGAAGGTAGAAATAACTGAATAAGGAAATTAGAGAGAAAAAGAGAGCATGAAAGGAAAGAGAAACCTCTAACAGCTATCTTGACAGCTCCTGTGGTTGGAAAAATGGGAGAGACCTTTCACAGTGACCCACTGCGGGAAACTAGATCGCTCCGAACCTACATCGTTTTGACACGACTCACTGCAAAATATACATTCAGGCTTCTTTTAAGAAAACAATAATAGTTATTAATGTATTTAAGTAAATGTACACAAATGATTAGTGCACATATAACTGTCCTCCTGATCTGCATGGTTTGAAATGCAAGCTTTTTTAGCTAGTGGGAAATCAGCTCTATAATTCAATGAAGACATGAGGAAGGATATATTTTGTGTGCTCGCTTCTCTAGCTCTCTATTTTCAATCTGATGGCGAAAGTGATGCAATACTGATTTAGCTCTTACATTACTGCTTAGTGAACTCAACAGGCATCAGAGGTAAAAAAACACACACGCACAAATCTGGAAAACTTTACTCCAACACATGCACACTTTTTCTATTTTTATTTCAAATGAAATAATATCACATACTATCTTAAAATCCATGTATCAGTGAATAAATACAAAAAACTTGGCCATACATTTAACACACACATTCTTTCCCACTGGCTGTGACAGTGCAAATAACAGAGAAAAATACTTTTCAGCAGTCCTACGGTCAATTTCATTATCAACTCTGTCACAGTCGGTCTTTTCAGTTAGAAGTCTCAACTATCACAGGGAGAAGATATGGACACTGTCAGGTTTTTTTTCAGCCAGCTAGAACAGACTTGCCTACCCAAAATTTACAATCAGGGAACAAAGGATGTGTAAAACATGAACATGTAATTTTCTGCCGTTTTTTTTATTTTATTATTTTTTAAGGGGGAGGGGGTCTTGACAATCCTTTTGAAAGAGAATAGATCCAATGCACACAATCTGAAAGCCAGAATATTTTAGAAATTTGATAGTAATTATTTAAAATTTTAGCATAATCATACTGCATTGCAGCTGAAACAAATGGGTGCCATGACCAATTTCGTGATTCCACGATGCAATGCAGTGTTCATCTGGCATTCTCAGTCAAAAATGCTGCCATGCAAAATTTTGAAGTCAAGCACATTGAGCTAAGCATGACACTTGCTGATGGCTGATTTTGCTTTTTTCTTTCTCTGTGTATTTGTCAATACTCAGCTCTTAGTATTCGTTTTGACAAGATGGCAGCAAATGAGCGTTCCGTATGAACCAGAAGTATGTCCTTGCTGAGTGCCTATGCACATGGCAGCCAGAAACGATTCTTTCTTCTGGTTTCATTTTTTGGTTCGTTTTCTGGAACACGCAAATCACGGCTAAAACATTGTGACTAAAGGTCACTGACTTCTGTGTTTTTCTGTTAACAAATACGTCCAAATTGGAGCAGCTGGCATGTCTGCTTCTTAAGGCTTCAGGCATCAGGGCTTCTTAAATTCTAGCCAGCTGAATAGATTATGTAGGGGTTGATACAATGAAAACTGGTGAAAATGACCACAGAACCAGAAAGTATTTTTCTAATATTTACACTGCTTTTTTTTTTTTTTTTTTTGTAACTTAAAATGAATTTCTCACAAAGAAAATCACAGGAAACAGTGGAGGCTGTTAACACTGAACAAAAATCACACATCTACAATCGTCGCAATAACAACCATACTGCAACATTCAACCATCCAAATTTTGCTTACGCACATATTCAATCAAAGATGAGCTCAACTAGGTAACTCAAATCCTAGATGAAGATCACACTAGGCCTAGTGAACATGGATCATTCTTAGTTTTTACCTTCAGTCTTCTTGGCCGATAGTCAGACTAGCCATTCAGTGCCCTATGAAGGCTGTGAACACTCCACAAAAAACCATGTCAAATCAAACAACCAAGTTCATTCATGTTGTCCTTATCCCAGTCGACCACAAGGGCCATGTCAGGCCTTGTCACATCTAACAAAGGAAACTTGAGGAAAGAAAGCAGCCAGGACACAAATGCATTAAAACAAAATCTAGAAGACACCCTTGGCATGGGGTTATTTGTACCACATTTATCACCAGAGCATTTAAAAAAGAAAACGCCTAAAAACAGTGACAGCCATAAGCAACAAAAACAAATTTTTTTTTTTAATGGCATTTACCACCATAAACAGCCAACTCACATTCTCGGGTGAAAAAAGTGAACAATGTTATATGTGACTCATTCATACACTAGAATTTACAATACATGCCAATCTCCCACTCCCTAGACCTCAGATCAAAGTGGTTTAATGAAAGTAATTAACCACTGCATTCACAGACTTTAAGGGGAAAACAACTAGTAAATAAACCAGAAGAGGGACAGAAAAAGAGTTCAACAAATGTTAGATCACTTGAGTGCTTGGGACGCAACATATGTGTATTGTCAAATTGTAGAGCAAGGCTCGTAAAATTTTAAGGTGAGAATGTTAAAAAATTATCCAATAACATCGCTTATTTATTTATTTTTCTTGCACATGACCAGTGAAAACTCCCAAACCTTGTAAAATTGGAGGCTATTGGTTATGATAATAAAAGTACCCCCTATCAATCAGTTCATGATGTCAGTAGGGTTATGTTTACACATCCAGGGATCATACAGACTTTTAGGACCAAAATATAGTGACTTTTTAAGGGCCTTGCATGAAGAAATTTAGGGCCAACATACATCATGCATGAAAGGTTTAAAAATTATTGCCTCACTTGCACAATGCCCAAATGTTTCTCAAACACATGTAATATTATAATATTGTTCATCAAATTTCAACTTCCGTTATTTTTTTCCTGAAAAGTTATGTCTCTTGAGTCTGACCTTATCATTCATTGGCTTATGTACAGTCTTAGTCTTTATCACTTTCTGTCCCATACACAAAAACCTCCAATTGATTGTACAACACATACCCACTCTGATATCTTTGAGTCCTTGCTGTGTCTTCTTTTATGAAGAGCTGATATATTAGCAGTTTTGTTTTCCATCACACTGACTCAACGACACTGGTCTGTCAAAAACTGACTACACAAGACTGAAAATAATTTGAAGCAGCGTTAGAATAAACTTTTCTAAACTGTGCCAAACTTCATGTAAATCTGGTACTGCACACACTTAATTTTTTTTCCACCAGAACATTATAGTAGAGTAGCATGTTATTACCTACAAAATATTTTAGTGAGTGGTTGTGTCCTGCCTTCTGTTGTAATCTTCTTGCTCCGAAAACCTAGAAATTGGCAACACTGGTGGTTTACTTGCCTGCATTATAAAACACTATGTTTCTTTCATTTATGATGCATAGAAAGTGCTCCCTCCTTCCATTTTCCGCAACTCAACAATACCGGTAGTTTGCTAACAGCAGAACTTTCGCTTTGTGCTTGTCACTACTCTCCCATCGAATCCACACTTTATAATCACTGTGCTCCAGCCAGCAATCACTGAAAACACATTTCCCCATTGTTCACTTCTTTTCTTTTCTTTTGCCGTCATTGAGATAAAACTGCTCCTCTCATAAACTCAAATAGCTTTGCCTTCAACTGAACTGGACAGAAAACAATATTACCTCCCTTGGTTTAAATGGAGCCAATTCTTTTGCATTGTCATTAGTTGACGGTAAATTAATAATTTTGTAAAACCTTTTTCCTCCTATTTTTTTTTCTTATACATTTGAATTTTTTTTTTTTTTTTAACCTTGTGAAAAATAATGTCCACACATATTCTCGTTTTTAGGGACTTTTAGGGGCTCTGGCCTCAGTAACTTTGATTTTTAGGGACATTTAAGGGGACTCCCAAAAATAGGGATTTTTAAGGCGCGTACGAACCCTGCACTACTCCTCCCTCCATCATCTTGGGTTTTTCTTTGTTCACTTTAGTGATGAAAAGATATTCAAACAAAAAGAATGAAGGAACCCTCATAGACCGTGGCCCAGAGCCAGCTAACACCACAGCCCCTTCCCCCCGCCCCTTACCTTCCCTGCCAGATACACCATTGTATTGTATTGTATTGTACTATATTGTACTGTATTGTATGGTATACATTTATAGTCACGCAAGACTTCTCTGCATGAAATACGGGCTGCTCTCCCCAGGGGAGAGCGAGTCACAGCAATGCAGCGCCGCCACTTTTTTTTTTTTTTTTTTTTTTTTGGGTGCGGGG
>JAVDPJ010414971.1:0-10121 GCA_034780015.1 Urosalpinx cinerea
TGACCTGGGAGACTGTAAAAATCCCCACACTTATTTCACCAGGCGCTACCGGGATTCGAACCCACGACTTCAGTACCTTCAGGATTAGAAGTTCGTTGCCTTAACCACTCGGCCACGGACAACTGTCAGACTCTCGGTTTTATATCCATCTTCCAAATGACACACAGCTGCGTGCCAAATTTTTATTAATGTAGGTCATCTCCTTCCTGTTTGGGGCTATGGGTTATTTTCCAGCTCTTGTATTGAAATTGACCCATTAATGCAACAGTGCTAATTTTCAAATCTTGGCTCATTTCTAATGATTCTGGTCAGTCATATGGGGCACAGTTTCCATGGCAGTGAGCTTTGTGTGTGTGACCTTGCAGAATCAGGGTCAAGGGGATGTGTGCTGTGTAGCATTAGCTGAAAAAGTACTGTGTTTGTTATTGCTGATTACTTCATGTTCAGTTTGTATATTTGGTTATGTAGTGGAATATGCAAATTGGCTTACGTACCATATTAGGAATGTAATTGTTTTATTGAGTCGTATTCTGTGGAGTTGTACTTCTTAAGGTTTGAAGTATTTCACGTGATCATCATTGGAGCGTTTCTTGGGCTCCTAAGATAATTTATGCTTTGTTTCTTAGTTGTTTAAGATTGCAATATTTGGTATGGTTAGATGAAAGTTTGCTTGTCATGGATTCCATCAGGTTTTACTTATTATTTGTTGGCATCCGTCTTGTCTCGAAAGACAATGGAAAGTGCGCCATGGAAAGTCAGACCTCTCCAGGTATACGAAACATTTTACTGTCATAAAACACTTGGACTTTAAACCACGATCCCATTTCATTCTTTGGGGTGCTGATAGTTTTCACAACTAAAGTGAAGAAATCAAGTCAACTAAGCTTGATGTGTTCGGTTCACAAACGTTATATACATGTATTGTAATTTCTTTCAAACAGCATATCTATTATCTCATGATAAAATGAATAACATACCATGTTTGGGATGGGGAAAGGCATGGCAAGTATGTAAAAACTAAAATTGCTGTGTCCAGTAGACTGTAAAATACAATTTGTTGGCACCCAAGAAAAATTGCACACGAGTAATGTTGGTCGACTCGTTTTTCCTGGTTGCCTATGTAGTAGTGGGTGGGTATTTTGGCAGAAAGCAGTATAGTGCTGAACTTGTGTGCCTTTGTCTTCAAAGAATTTGAGTAATTCAAGTGAATATGTGAAGTATATGAAAGGGGAGAGTTGACTCCTCTGTAATTGCAATACACGTCAAAACTTAACTGCATATCCGTTTTGTTTTCAGCGTTACTAGAAAAGTTTTTGCAATGCAGTGTCATGTTACATATTCATACTGATTGTGATAAAGTGGTTTCCATCAAAAGCCATGGGAAAAAAGCATTGATAACTGATTTTGTCATTTTGTTTTATTATTTGACTTGTTTTACACAGTTGTTTCCATGGATTTGAAATGTTTGTCCCATTTGACATGCGTGTATTATTATTACACTGTTACATTTATGTATATTGAGATGGGTGATCTCACCAAATTGTGGGTAAACAAGGTATCAAGCCCATGACAGCAGAACATGACTGCAACATTTTTTGTTCTGTTTTGCACACTGCCAAACCAACCACGCAGACCAGGTGTTGAGACAAGGTGAAAACAATAAGAAAATAAAGTCAACAGGCCAAACAGCTGCATCGACTTGAAAAGAGATGAGGGAAGATTTGCAGTACTGCCTTGTCAGCTTTTGTTTCTGTTCCTCCATTATCACTTGATGGTTCATTTGAACACAGGATGCTTTCTCATACTGAAGGTAGCGGAAAGGTTGTTGCTTTAAGCCTTCATATGTTTCGCCTTTTTTTATTTTTATTAATCAATACAGCAGCATATATTTGAAGATTCAAATGTTGGGCCCCTCACATAATAAAATTTAGCAACAAATGTTCAGGGTTGATCTATTGGGCCTATGTCAAAGCATGACAAGCTTCACCACCCAGCTTTCACCAGTCCCAGAATGAAGGGCATCTTGGGTAGTTCTGCGCTGTAGTAACAAACATGCTCTCCCCACCACCCAGCTTTCACCAGTCCCAGAATGAAGGGCACCTTGGGTAGTTCTGTGCTGCAGTAACATGCTCTCCCCAGGGTGAGCATGCCCATTTTTCATGCAGAGAACATATTGCCATGACAATAGGTTTACCTAGATCTTCTCTGGTGAGGGTATGTTTCAGATACTAGTTAATGTGGAACTATAATACACTCCATGAGATGTTTCATGTGGAACTATAATACACTCCATGAGATGTTTCATGTGGAACTATAATACACTTCATGAGATGTTTCATGTGGAACTATAATACACTTCATGAGATGTTTCAAAAAGTGTTGCTTGGATCTTGAATGCACTTTTGTGTGTGTGTAGTACACATCATTCTCTACTTAGTATATAGCATTCTCTACTTAGTATATAGCATTCTCTACTTAGTATATAGCATTCTCTACTTAGTAGTGGTGATGGGATATAAATACAGTATAGCATCAAAATCTGGAATCCTTTTAAATTTGTATACTTATTTAACTCAAAGGAATTTTTTTTGGATCTTCTCTTTCCAAGTCTTTTTGGAGATGTCTGTTTAAACCGTAGTGCAATGTTCATGTCTGCCTTGATATAACCATAAAGGGCTTTGCCAGAAAATAACCACGCAGCCCATGATGTTCTCAATGTTTTTTGTTCTTTCAGTTTGATATAACCATGTGACATGTCAGAATTTGAATGATGTAAAGCCATGTGGGTATTTCTCTTCTGCCTTCAGATTAAATGCCACTGTATTTTGGATGTTAAATGATATGTTTTCTTTGGCATGTGTGCTTTGTATGTTGATATTACTGTTTTGTCCAGCTGTATGACTGCTCATAAAAACTAAAACCACATAAAGTACATTGAAAAGAAATGTGGTCCAAGACACTTGACAATTTACATGTCAACAAAAGTTTGTTAGAAAAGAGTTTTCCAGGTTTTCATTCCCATTCATTATGAGAACAGCCCTTATTTCACACAGAGAAATCTGCTGAGTGCAAGATGTATACCATACCCAATCATACACATGAGAGAAAAACACCAAAGAAATGAAAAAACCCACAAAAACAAGAATATGTCTCTAGCTTCTGGGCCATTTTTCAACCTCTGCAACAAGCTTCTGAGTAAATTTCCACGCATTCCCCCCCCATCTGAACATTCATACATCACAGAAAAACAAGCCTTGTAACTTGATATTCACTTTATTCCTATGAAATATTAACAGCCTTGGCCATTCGCACTGAAATATGAACAAAAACAGCCACATCTCACTTACTGCAACTGTAAACTGCCTGCAAGAATATTTGTGAGAGAAGGCGTCTCATTAACGTGTCGGATGCTCTGCTCATGCAGGGTCAGTAAAGGATTATCAGGGCTTTGATTAATTGAAAATGTTTCACAGAATTTTCCCCAATAAAACCAATGTTAAATGGACTGACAGAAAATAAAAACCCTCAAATGATAAATCTTTTCCTTAAATGTACACAATAACATCCACAAAAACAAGCCTTTAGCATCCAAGATAATGTGGGGGTTGGTTTCTGGGGAACCCATTTTCCTTCCTTGCACAATAGACAATAATCATTGATCAGAAAGAAAATACCAACATCTACAAACTGGTACTTTAAATGAGTACTCAACTAGTTCAACTTTCCACAAGCCTGTATGCCATAAAATAACAATATAGGTTCTCTAGGTTCCATAAACATTTTTTTTTACTTTTATACATGAATAAATGTATGAATAAGGTAACTGGTTGTGAAATACTTTGAATTCTGAAAGTATACATTAGAAAAAAAAAAGATTTGTGTTCTGATAGCTAGGAAGACCTCGTTTGTTTGTGGTATTGAATAGTTTGTCTATTGTTATGTAAAAGTCTAAATTAGACTTGCTGACTTGCAGTCAACTGTTTCCATATTTCATATATCTTCAGAAGTCTTTTTCACAAGGATGATACCAAAAGTCACTCGTACAGTTTAACATACACATCAAATGCAGAAAGGGAAACACTGAACTGCTTTGTTACTCCCTTAAACTAGCAAGATATTTAAAGGCAGGAAGATTTATGAGTGTTAAGCTTGCTGAAAGCATTCCACCTCTACAATTTGGCTCTACAGCTCCTTGTACTGTTCAAGAAATCGATAATTATCTAAAAAGAGAGCACATTATCTGTCATACACAGATCTGGAGGCAGTGATAAGCTTAGAACAGAAAGTCTTAACTGAACTGAATGTCGTGTTATTTACCACACAGCATAACTTTGTAGGGGGGGAAAAAACTAAACGGAACATAAAATCAAATGATGTGGTCTCAAAATGCTCATTATCTTCTCAAAATCAAACTTAGTTGTTTTTTATGTTTGAATCCTCTACTACAACAAAACTTATAAAATAAAAATGTTAACTGGAGTTAGCTGCCATATTATGGAAGGGAGACAATTAGTGTGTAATGGGACATAACTATCCATCACTAGTTACAAACAATTTTTTAGGTGCTAACAACAAGCCGCAGTGCAAACTTTTAACGTCTATGAAGCATTTGTGCTCCACCAAATCAAATAAATTCATTCTTTTAATAGCATATTTTCTTTCAGGCTAAGCCAAAATCGCATATTTTCTCATCAGGTTAAGTCAAAATCAAACTTATCACCAAGACTCGCTCTGCCAGATTTTCATTATTCCCAATATTGTTAGCCATAGGCAGTTATTTACGTATTCCATAGCTGTTAAAAATGACAAACTTAATTTGACTTTACGCCCCATTTAAGCACTGTAGAAGTTACATACTGAAGGCTTCGGCCAAATTTTCACACATGAATAACAAAACTGCAGTGCTTTTTTGTTAATGAAATGAAATTACTTGCTGTTTCATCAACAGGATTCACAGTTCACGTAGATCATATCTTTCACTATTATCACTTTTAACACAAGTTTATCAGATTCCAGTACTAATATCTCAGATTGTTTGCTGTCATGTAAAAAAAGAAATTCCTTTGCCATCAGCTTTGGACGTGATTTTCAAATGCCCCTTCCCCCCTCCCAGCCATAAAGCATGATGCACAAAACATTTCACGCTTACGTAATGGTTTTACAATCAGCAATCATGTGTATGTCCCAAATATTGTGAGATCTATTTCATAAACCCCACATACTAAGATTAAATAATAAAAAAAATTAAAAATAAAAATAATGTCAAGTTCAAAAAGATAAAAACATTTCTACTTACTGCTGAATTGCTGTAAATGTTAGTAGATAATGCAGAATGAAAGATCTAAAAAAAATATACAGTTGCTAATAAATGAGTTCCCCAGAGAGCTGCATTTACTCAAGAACAAAGGCACTCAATCACAAACACACAATGGAAAGAGAGAACTTATTTTAGGACCACTGACAATTCATAAATTGAAATGACTAAATCAAACACCTTGTTCACACATGTTTAATGTAATAATAGCTGTTCCTTAGCTGGGCATGGTGAAATATATCAACTATTTTTCACTTGGACAAAATAGATTCTTTCTAATGTTTTCATTATTGTTGTGCAGATCAGTTTCAGATGAGCTGCAAGAAGAATACATACGATCTCCAATGTTCAAAATCTGACAGGTACTGAACATCAAATGGAAACATAACCCACCTGCTAGCAGACCAGAGGCAAGTGAACAATGCTAAAAATATGTGGATTACATGACAAACTACGTAACACAATGCTTGCATTACATTGTAACATGTCCCTCCCAAACAGACGACGACCACAGGGACAGTCATTTGCACAAACAGGGCATCAGAGGAGTCCATCATGATTAAACAGAGCAAAAAAAAACAAAAATTCATGTACAACAATAAGTTAGATGAGAAGTATGCCAAAAGCTGAAGAAGGAAACTGATATTACGGATTCCCCACTCTCACTGTGGAAACGTGCACACTGACCGACACATTGATCCACGCATTAGAACTACATCCCTGCCTCCACACATGAAATGAAAGCATGCCTGCATCCAGCAGAAGCACAGATGGTATCAGGCATACGCCTCATCAAATCTAATCCTCTGCAAATTTCGCCGCATGGAATACACAGAGTGAAGGAGGGTGTGGGGGATTCCAATTTCATATCCTGAACGCTCAACTGGGACAGACTCAAAACGTAATGATCATGTGCTGTTTCAAAGCAGTCTGTGTTTGACAGAGCAACACATCCACCCTTTGTGTCTTGTTGGGGCCACTCTCTTGCCATTGTTCATAGTCCACACAGACTAACATACACAGTGCTGTGTGCTCCATCTTCTTCACAGCCTGCTGACATACACAGTGCTGTGTGCTCCATCTTCTTCACAGCCTGCTGACATACACAGTGCTGTGTGCTCCATCTTCCTCCTCTTGCTTCCTAGTCCATTCTCCATAAATTGAATTCAACACTTAACTGCTATGTGAAGTCTGCGATCCTCATTAGTTTTCAAACACACACACACATACCAATCAAATATATTTCAGGTCACTTTCTGTACATGTAAAGGCAAACTGCACTTTCTTTTGAAATGAGCCAATCCCGCAGAGTAGGCCTCCTGCTGACATCTGAAGAGCTGGACAATCTTCACACCCCTTTTTTCAGTCCACCCCCTGGATGAACTGAACTCTCTCCACACACTCTTGCAAAACCTGAATAACTCAAAAGGTTCACGGAACACTGCACTGGACAAGGCTATGAACAATGTTTAAAAACCAACACCCCCCCACCCCACCCCACCCCCATCTCTTTTAACGCTTTACTTTCCGTTTCTATCTCTATTGAGAAAAAAAACCAAACAAACGTAACCCTCAACAAAAGCAACCCCAACCTTCCCCTCCAATGTCATAAACCTTCCCTCCCCTCCTGAACTCCTTTGCAATGAGTGTAGAAAGAAAAAGAAAAGCACCCCTCCCCCCAAAAAACAACATGAACACTGCAGTCAAAGACCATCAGCCAGGTCCACTGTCTTTAAACACCATCCTGCTGCAATGGCTGGTGATGACAGCTGATGGCAGTGAAGTTCTGTACATCTTGCTTGCTCACACAATGCAACCCAGGGCTTTACTTCTTCCGGGGACGAGTTGCTCGACGTCGGGACTGGAAAACAAATGAACAAAAACTGTACTATATGCCTCATCACCGAAACGTCACTTAGTCTAACAAGACACTGATTCCCTATGTTTGTAGTCTTGATAAATGAATAAAATATATCGGTTATGCAACTGGTTAAGTATCTGCTTGGCAGATGTGGTGTAGCTAATCTGGCATATTCTGAATGCTGTGACACTTCGGGAATTCTGAAAACTGAAAATCTAGCAGACATGAAAATTACAGTGGAACTTTAACAGTCTATAAAGACTGTGACTTCCTCTCTACAAAGACCCACTGTCTGTAATCTGACCTCCCTACTAAGACGGTCACACTGTGGAGGGCCATTACAGGAGAAATACAGTGATCATCAGGTCATGCTACTCACATTGAGGGCCTCCTCCTCAGCGGTGTCTTTGCTGGCCTGTGCAGTGGGCACCAGTTCAATGGCGCGGGTCAGTGCCGCCAGTTTGCTGGCTGAACTCGAGGCCTGAGAATCCCCAGAGTCCTGGGTGCTGTGCTCCTCTCCGTCTGATGTGCCATTGGAGATGGGACGGGCACGCCTTCTGAACAAACAGTCGCCAACCACTCACATCTATCACAAGTCATCAACTGCCCTCTCCCTTTTCCCAAAACAATTCTCTCTCTATGCTTCTCATTTCCATAGTTTTCTTTCTCTTTAACAATTCTCTCTCTGCATACTTCTCAAACAAGATATTTTTGTGTTTGTTTCTTGCACCTGAAAAGCCACTCAAGTTTCAAGGAATTGTTTATTTGTAATTTTAGTATGGAAGAAGACAAAACATAACAAAACTTGCTTATAACCCAACTGACAGCAGACGCCACATCAGGACTGTTTAGTGTTACCCCGTTGAAAATCAGAAATGCTTCACACAATTCTCTCTCTTTTTCATCAATACACCACCTCAGCCCCTACTTCCATCCCCCTCAGTCCCCCGTATGTGCTTATATGCAAGCATTTGTTAGCTCCGTCTATTTCTTTTTAAACACTGTTTAATGTGCTAATGATAGAGGTTACATATGCATGAATGATTTCAATGCAAGCTTTCTGATTTGTGTTTACAAGATATAGCGGTATATAAATTCCATCTTTTTTTGTTGTAATAAACATTTTTATTTCTGTTTTTATTTAGAAAACAATTAGATGTCACATCTGAAGAGAATCTAAAGGAAAACATAGTCCTTTACATGAATCTTTGCAAAATTTAGAATACTTTAACATAACAAATAGACAATCGAAAGCAAATCAGTCCATTGACTTGGCAGATGCTTTGAAGGCTCTATGACCAAAGTACACGTCATGTCGTTCTTCTATTCATTTTAATCCAAATATGACCATCAACATTTTTCTTCATCTTGCACCCTGTATTAAGCAGTCATCACTTCTATCAACCCATTTACACGAATCTTTGCACCTTTTAACCCTCTTGCACTCACATATCTCAAATAGAAAGTATCCCTAGTATTCATGCTTTTTAAGACTTTTGCATGGAAAATATGGTTCCTCAAGTATGCACAGTGCCATTCAACTGCTACTGGTTACTGAGCAATCATATTTGGCAGAAGTATTAATCGGTTAATTCTTGTACTTTATTTTGCATGTCAATTTGTGTGCTCTACATGCATGTAACATACAGCTGTCCACTCTGTTGTCATATAATCCAGGTAAAATAACAGGTGACACCATGTTCTTGATGAACATTCACACTGCTATGCATGCGTTCGCTAGTCAGAAATAATGAATACTACCCTACCTAAACTTGTCCTCATACTCCAAGCGTCACAATACTCCATTTGAATTGTCACACATATGTCACCACATAAGTGTCACCAACTGTATATGTGTTTGTAGTAAAACTGCAGCAAACTGTAGTTAAACGCTACCTGTTCGTTTTTTTCTGCTGCCTCCTCGAAAAATAATCGGGGATAAACAGAAGAGTGTGAAAGGGGTCAGTTTTCTGCTCAAAATTGTTTACATGAGTAGCCACTGCTGCCAGCCTCCACGTCGTCTGCTACAAGTGGAATGAAACCTTTTCAATCGCTTTCCACCTCACTATCTTCTTCTATACCCCCCTCTTCATCATCACCCACTTCAACATCCATTCTACTTCTTCCTCTCTTTCAAATTGCTCCACTTTCACAAAATATCTTCTAACTCCTCCCCATTATAATCAACCCATTCAGTTTCTTCTTGCTTGACCGCCATTTTTGTCTGAACGATCTGTGTGAATAGAATGTCCTGCTTCTGCCTTCTCTCTTGTGAGTGAAACCAGTGTGTATAGTCTAAATTAGCATCAACACGTGTCCTGTTCTTCCAGAGAGTCGTGGGAAAGTTTAATTCATGAAGTGCGTGAGTATGGATAGCGCACCGCATGACGGAAAGTTCCACCCTACCCACAGCCTAGCTACGGCCGGAATTGGCCACATTGAATGCGAGACGGAAGCGGCGAGAACTGGCCGGATTAAATGCAAGAAGGTTAAACTACTCCCTTTGAAGCCATAATGTTCGGATCTGAGGAGAAAAAAAGTCCGTTACTATAGCTGGGACTGAGGGAATATATAATTACCTGTCTCCCTTGATACAGAAATTGTCCACTTGGTCCGCCAGTGGGGGTTCTGAATTGTTGTAACTGAAACAAATAGAAAGATAATATTCATATCTATAATCCTGCCAAATTTGGTTTCTATAGATCGAAGAGCTTCTGATAAAATTGCAGTGTCAAAGTTTACCCCACACACACACACACACACATAAACATGCATGCGCGTGGACCAACAGACACAGATGACCATACATACATATTTTGTTACACAAGTGAGTCAAAGATCCGTTCCTTCGATCTTGACTCACGTCATTCACACACACACACACACACACACACACACACACACACACACACACCAAGACACGCGTTCGAATCCCCGCGCCTGGTG
>JAVDPJ010415135.1:0-10640 GCA_034780015.1 Urosalpinx cinerea
AGGAAAACCCTTTTTTTCCGACCTTTTGATATCTTGAGGAATTTCTTGCAGCTTCTTTGTGTAACAGAAAAGAGGAGCAATCTTCATCAGCTTAAAACCCTTTCACCACCAAAGTCACTTTTATGTACCAATCAAAAAGTGCACCTATGTTACCCAATGGCATTCCAAATCATGGTCTTTTTATCCACCAGTCTGCTGCTCTTAATGTTAGGTTATAGGAAAGGCCATATTTTGAACATACTACTGAGGAATCTTCAGCTATTTGCAGGTACCTGATATGGTCCATAAATCAAATGGTTACAATACTTTTGCTCTAAATTGTCTGGCGGTGAAAGGTTTGATGGGAAGTGTTGATGTGTAGCCAATCATGAGCCCATCAGCATCACACATCTGATGCTCAGTCTGTTCATAGCAGATTCTTTGCATCAACTGCTTTGCATCAACTGCTTTATTTGTTAAATATTGCTTCTTTTTTTTCTTGTCACCAGATCCAGCGACAAGGACGAAGTGGTGAACGACTGGAAAACCAGGTCAAGAGGGGGTGAAGGTATAATCACTTCTGTGTAAAAAAATCAAAATTGGCTGTTGAGACAAGTCTTGAAAGATAGGTCAGTAATATAAAAGGTAGGTAACGATCACTTCTGTGTCAAAGAAATAAGATGTTGAGACAGGTCTTAAAAAAACAGGTTGTGAATCCAGGGATAGATTTATGAAAAAATAGAGATAAATAGATGAAATGAATGTGAACATTTTTCTTTGTTATAGTTGTTGGTATCTGTTGAAAAAGAATCTGAAATAATTTGCTATCAGTGTGGTACATTTTAGATATTTTACTTTTTGGGTTTTTTGTTGTCGTTGTAGTTGTTTTGCTTTGTTTTGTAGTGGTTTTTACTTTGTCTGAACAAGGCCTACAGCGTTTATTTGTTTAGGGCCTTTGGCTTGTGAATCTTCAGGTCAGGCATACTAAATGTTCTTTATTTGTATATCACTTTTTTTTTTAAATTTAACTCCTTCACTGCTGCCATGTTTTGCTGTAGCCAATGCTGAGACAATTTCCAGAAAAAAAGAAAAACACGCCTGTGGTATTAATTTGTTGATATTTTCAAAAGTCCTGAAGATAAGTGCATAAAAGTATTTCTACATCATTTTCTGCTTTGTTTCATAAGAATTATCACACACACGCACACCAAGACAACAAATGTAACAGCATGCACACACACAACAGCCACCTCTCCTACTATCACACACACACACACACACACACACAGAGCCATCACATCAGGGAGAGAATAGCAAATCCATATGGACTCGGAAAGAGGGGTGGAGGGGTGAAAAAAGCATGCCAGCCAGAGAGTGTCTGAGCGACAGTCGGTTATGCTACTGAGAGCTGGTCAGTCGACCTCTAAGCACTCAGGCAAGAAAGAGCTATCAAAGGGAAGTTATCATATAGCTTGAAAATGGGGTTTTCAACAATGCAGGGCTGTAGAGAAAGATAGTTGCATCATGCTGTACGTGGAACGTCAACAGCGCATTGCTGAGCCACGTTTCATGACGTAAGTGGTAAGTCATCAGCGCGTTGTAAAGGTTAATAAACTCTGCCCACCGACTCATCCCAGTCACTCCTTACCTACCTCGGTGTTTTACCTGCGTCTGTGTCCAGCGCATTGTAAAAGTTAATTTAATAACCCTTGCATGAACACTGCCCACCGACTCATCCCAGTCACTCCTTACCTACGTCGGTGTTTTACCTGCGTCTGTGTCCATCAGCGCATTGTAAAAGTTAATTTAATAACCCTTGCATGAACACTGCCCACCTACTCATCCCAGTCACTCCTTACCTACCTCTGTGTTTTACCTGCGTCTGTGTCCTACAGGTAGTGAGGATAAGGATGAGGAATCGTCCAGCCCCCAGGCAGTGAGTGAACAGTGGTGGGCAGAGTACGTGAAGGAGGAGGACCAGAACAAGATGGAGCTCAGCGGCAAACTCATGCTGCTCTTCGAGATTCTGCGCATGTGTGAGGAGATTGGAGACAAAGTGTGAGTTGTGTCAAATGCATGTAGTTTGCCTTCAATGATAGGGGTGTAAAATGTGAGGAGAATACATAATATGAATGCTTTAGTATCTCAGAAATGAAAAATTAGGGGGGTCAGAGACAAAGTGTGAGTTTGTGCAAAATGCGTCTAGATTGCCTTCAGTGATAGGAATATATATAAAAAAAAAAAAAAAAAAAATTAAAATGTGAGAAGAATACAGATAAGAATATTATCTCAGAAATGATAAATTAGGGAAATTGGAGACAAAGTGTGAGTTGTGCAACATGTGTGTAGACTGCCTTGAATGATAGGGATGAAAAATATGAGGAGATTGGAGAAAAAGTGAGTTACTCAAAATGCTTGTAGATTGCCTTCAGTGATAGGGGATGATGAAAAATGTGGCGAGATTGGAGACAAAGTGAAATGAAAAACTATCCAGCTGTATAGGTTCATTGCCTCTGGTTACATTGTTCTCAGTGTGTTGTTCCTTTCCATTTCCTCTCTGTCTGCCTGTATTATATCCTGACACTGTGTTGGCTATTACCAGATTCACCAACACCAGGATAGGAAAGGTAATTTCAAGATTTATAGTGTAGCACCATTTGCACATTATACGTACTTGGTGTGAGTTACAATGTAATATGACCATTAAAGTCTTCTTTATAGCTTGAGATAACCATGTTGGTATGAGCTACAATGTAATATGACCATAAAAGTCTTCCTTAAAGGTTGAGATAAATCAAACAGGATAAGTATGGTAACGGTTAAGTGTCTTGATCAGGGTGATGCTGTTCTCTTTGTGTGCATTGTAGAAGAGTGGTTTTCACAGTTGACTGGATTGTTGGCTGTGCAGGCTGATCTTCAGCCAGAGTCTGCTGTCCCTGGACATCATCGAGTATTTTCTGGAACAGGTGGATTCCAAGTTCACAGAGGAAACACAGGATCAGCCCGATGAGGAGGTGTGTGTTGAAAAAGAAATTGTAGTGTTAAAGTTTACCACGGACATGCACGCACACATGCTCACACGCGCGTGCTCGCACACACACACACACACACACACAGAGCCAGACAATCGAGGGAAGATTACTACACTAAGAGCATACCTTCATAGTGTGTCCAAAAAATCCAGGAAAGTATGATGCTATCATGAGTTTTTATCATCTTTGGGCATACGTATGGAGATTTCAAACTTTTGATGGTGAATTTTACATGTCTCTTCTTCATTGTCTTCTTTTGGTCTGAAAGCTATTAATGTTTTAAAAAAGCTTTTAATTAATTAAAGTGTAAAAAAATTTTTTTTAAAATTGTTGAATTTTGCCTGGCGCATCACCATAGTACTCCACCACCTTTTTTTTTTCTTTTTCGTGTCCTGAATATGACTGTAGACAAATCAATAACAAAACAGTAAAGGACAGCCACCTGATCCCTCGATTCAGCACACTTTCAATAACCTTGGGGGGCAAAAAGTGGTTTTCAACTCTGGACCAGGGCAAAGCATACCACCAGGGACTCATCAAAAAAGAACCCAGGCATCTCACGGCCTTTGTCACACCCTAGGGATTGTGGGAAAGGGTCTGCATCCCTTTTGGTCTCTGTGGAGCTCCAGCAGCACACCAGCGCTTCATGGAGGAAATGCTGAAAGATGTCCGTGATCGTTGCTGTCTCCCATACATGGATGATGCCCTGGTGTACAGTGCAGCCTTTGAGGAACACCTGGACCACTTGCAGGAAGTGTTGCGTCTCCTCAAGGGAAAGGGGATAAAGTTGAAGCCATCTAAGTGCAAGGCCTTCCAGCACGAGGTGAAATTTCTGGGTCGTGTCGTGTCAGCAGATGGCTTCAGGATGAACCAGACATGTATACTGACCATGGCAACCAGGAGAAAGGTTGATGGTACTCTTAACATCAGAAGACTTTTCGTTAGAGCGAAATAACAACTTGGAGCAGAATGCCATGTCAACACCCCAGCATATGCCCTGGTGGCCGGTGTGGTTTCCTTGGAACCTCCTCCACTACCGATGGCCTGCAGTGGCACTTCAGTTTGGAGTATGGGCAAATTATTTGGCCCACATCTGTTAGGACCCTGGCCAGTGTTTCAAAGAAGGGGAGGGTGTAACCCCATGTGTATAGACTCTGTGTGTGTGTGGACTTGCAAGTGAATCACAGTAGGAAGAGAATCATCATAGTTCACCAGGTATGAGTGGGATTTCTTTTTACATTGAAGTATGGAAGAAATTGAAAGCAGAAGAAGAAGAATGTTAATTAAACCTGACTTGTTTGGCAGTTGAAGGAGCAGTTTGGCAAGCGGTGGATCAAGGGAGAAGACTATTTCCGGCTCGACGGCTCCACCAGCGCCCAGATGAGGCAACACTGGGCCACCATCTTCAATGACCCTGACCACTTGCGGTCAGTATAAATGAAAATCATGAAAAGAAAAAAACAAACTTGCAGTTAATAGTTTGCTTTGATTCGCCTAGCTTTTGCTTTGTTGCAATGATTTTTGTTTCTTGTAGGTTTGTTGTTTTGGGTTTTTTGTGTGCTGTTTTGTGTTCGAGTTTGGGGTGTTTTTTCTCATATTTTTTATCTGAAATTTGAGTGTGACTTTCTTCATAGCAGGAGTGTGTGTGCATGCGTGCTTGTGTTACTGTCATATTTATGTCTTTGCTTTATCTGCGTTTTGCTCCGATTTTCTTTGCTTGCTTATTTATTGATCTGTATCTGTAAAAAAAAATTCAGTTTGAGGTAATAAATTGTTTGACTTTAATATAGGCACTTTATGTATGCTATGTACTCGTGTGTGTACTGATGCAGCATGAGCAGATGTTGGACACAGTTAAAAAAGTAGTCTTTTTTTTACGAAAAAAAAAGTCTTGTGAGTGCTGAAGATTGATATAACTTCTAGAATGTATGGAAAGAAAAACGTTCATTTCACAAAGCATTTTTTTTCATGTTGTATGAGCTTATGCTTGTTGTACTCACAGTTTTTCTTGTTGTTTGCTGCTATGTATTTATTAAATGAATAAAAATTTGTTTAAACCAATGTATTTTTTCACCTCTGTTCTACAGATCCCGACTCTTTCTGATCTCAACTCGGGCCGGGGGTTTGGGCATCAACCTGGTAGGTGCTAACCGTGTCATCATCTTTGATGCCTCATGGAACCCTTCTCATGACGTGCAGTCCATCTTCCGAGTCTATCGCTTTGGTCAGACCAAACCTTGCTACATTTATCGCTTCCTGGCTCAGGTGAGATCAACTGACGGATCTGCTGTGTTTATATCCCACCATAGCTTTCTCAATAATGCATATTGAAGTATACAACTACATATATATGCAATTAGACAATCATACTTTAGTCTAAATGAGGTGAAATGAGAATTTAGTACATGTGTATACACATACACTATCATCCTCACATACACACACTCACACATGCATGCATGCACATGTGTGCATACATGTGTGTGCACATGCACATAGATCCACAGTTTATAGACTGTTTATAGGCTATTGGCTATTCACTGGTATAACTAAAACAAATCTGTGTGCGAGGTAGGAAAAACAATTGTGCAGCTGTGTTGAATATTAATAACGATAATGATGCTCTCTATCACAGACTATGCAATATTGATTATGATAATGATGCACTCTACCAGGTCTGTGCAACATTAATTATGATAATGATGCTCTCTGCCAGGGTCTAAGCAACATTGATTATGATAATGATGCTCATGTCAGGGTCTAAGCAACATTGATTATGATAATGATGCTCATGTCAGGGTCTAAGCAACTTTAATGATCATAAAGATCATGACCCAGAATCAAAGGAAGGTCTGTGCCTTGTAGGAATATTTCTATAGTATCTGGGTACTGTGTCTTTAGTCGTTGCCTCTGTTGTTGCATGATACGGCCCGGATGGTTGTAGTCATAACGCGACAACAGCGCTGACAACTGACAAGACAGTATCAGGCTGACGAAGACTTTGAGATACAATCAAAATCTTCCTACAAGGTAGGCAGGCATGGGATTTTTCTTCCTTTAGGGGGAATTCCTCCTTTTTGAAAGCCGCAGATGCCATTCCTGAGATCTGTGCAAATCTGGGGAGGGGTAGGAGGGTATAGATCATGCTTTGCCAACACATGTCCCCAAGAGTGGGTTTTATAGGTTACAAAGCAAGAATGCTTCATTTCTGTCCCACCAGTAGGTTTTTTCCCTGGACCCCACCAGGGGCCTGCTGCAGCTCCAGACCCCTCGCCTCTACTGTCCTCCTTTTTCATTATTTTCAAATCCCATGCCATTATTTTCAAGTCCCATGCCTGGTAGGCCTTCCTTTGATTCTACGTCATGAATCTTTGTTATGAATAATCTCACAATCTGAAAACTTGAAATCCAAACCATGAATGACGCTGTGTACCACCAGGGCACGATGGAGGAGAAGATCTACGACCGCCAGGTGACGAAGCTGTCGCTGTCTCAGCGAGTGGTTGACGAGCACCAGGTGGAGAGGCACTTCACGGCCGCCGACCTCTCCGAGCTGTACGCCTTCAGGCCAGAGCGCCTGACTGACGAGGGCGCCAAGAAGACGCTGCTGCTGCCAAAGGTGGGTGGGTGGTGCCCTGACGTGACACACACAAACTACTGGTTCAAAAATCAAGATTTGAACTGTAATTAAGGGGATAACATTCTTCTTCTTCTTGTACGCAGGCTTTCAAAAAACCCTGAAATGCTCTAAAGCTCAATATTGTGAATTGTTCATCACCTAACAGGCTGAGATTTTCTTGCTCTGTATTTGAGCTTGTGTGTGTGAAATATTGTAAATGTGGGCTATTCAAGATTAAACACCAAAAAAATTGCATTATTATTATTATAATCCTGTGTGAGTTTCAGGATATTCTACTGGCAGAGATAATGACGGGCGAGGCCAAGGATTGCTTCGTCAGTGTCCATTATCATTATTATTGTTATTATTAATATAATTCTGTGTTACAGGACATTCTCCTGGCAGAAACAATGTCGGGCGTGGCCAAGGATTGCTTCGTCAGTGTCCATTATTATAATTATAATTGTGTGTGTGTTGCAGGACATTCTCCTGGCAGAAACAATGTCAGGCGAGGCCAAGGATTGCTTCGTCAGTGTCCATTATCATTATTATTGTTATTATAATTGTGTGTGTGTTGCAGGACATTCTCCTGGCAGAAATAATGTCGGGCGTGGCCAAGGATTGCTTCGTCAGTGTCCATTATCATTATTATAATTGTGTGTGTGTTGCAGGACATTCTCCTGGCAGAGATCATGTCGGGCGAGGCCAAGGATTGCTTCGTCAGTGTCCATTATCATTATTATTATTATTATAATTGTGTGTGTTGCAGGACATTCTCCTGGCAGAGATCATGTCGGGCGAGGCTAAGGACAGCTTCGTCAGCGTTCATGAGCACGACTCGTTGCTGGAGAACCTGGTGGAACAGGAGCTGTCGGAGGAGGAGAAGAAAGCCGCCTGGGACGAGTACGAGAACGAAAAGAAGGGACTGCGCTTGGATGGTGGGTGTTGTCTTTTCTTAGTGGTTCCTTCATCGGTGGCTTATTTCCCTTTGTGTGTACACGCATGCAGAAGATCAAGTATGCACATTAAAGATCCTCGTAATTCATGTCAGCGTTCGGTGGGTTGCGGAAACACGATAAAACCCAGCACGCGCCTGAGGCTTGAGTGACGCAGCATATTGGGTTATGCAGTTGGTCAGGCATCTGCTTAGCAGTTGTGGTGTAGCGTATATGGAATATTCCGTACGCTGTGACACCCCCTTGGAAAACTCTGAAAAAAATCAGAAAATCTGAAATCTTTGAAATCTTCCATGAAAACCCACTGTTTCCCATCAACATGTTTCAAGATCGTTTGAGAGTGTGTCCTTTGCTGGTGTGTGTGTGTGTCCATACAGGTATGTAAGTGTGCGCATACATGTATGTCTCTCTGTGTGTATGCAGCAGTACATGCGTGTGTGCACCATGTGTGCATATATATCTTTGCAGGTTGTCTTTTATGCTTAACATTGAACTGTGCAGAGAAAAGTTAGACTCCAAAATATTCTAACACACAAATAAAATGAAATCTGAAAAATGTTGGGGTTTTTTTTCCCAGAGTTTTCTTTTTTTGTCCACTTTAGAATAAGAACAATTTGATGGATAAATGTGAGTATTCATTTCGAAACCACAGAATCGTTTAATTTTTATTCTTTTAATTAAACAAGATTGACTGAATTTGTATATTCATTTCAAAACAACATTTTTTTTTTCATTCCGGCAAGGTACCCCTTCCTTTGATTCTGTTTCATGAATCTTTATTAGGAATAACTCAGAATCAGAAAACTTTGAATGGGAAAAAAAACATAGAGAGATTAATTTTGAAACGGCAAAGATTGTTTCATTTTATTCTTCAGTCAGTCTGAAGTTGTAATGAGGTACAACAACAGGCTAGCCGGTGAATAAACAGAAGCGGGTGTTTGTGGCTTTGCTGTTGTTGTTGTTGTTGTTGTTTAAAGAACAGTCATCTTCTTCTCAGTTAGGCATGAGATTTCCCAGTGCCAGTGAACATCACAGGAAAAAAGCTTTTTGGTTTTCAGGCATTCTTGAATGCCGCTCCTACCTACCCTCTGGAACTCATTACCTCAGGCTCTTAGACAGTGCGAATCGTATCTACATTTTGTAATCAGCCCAAAACCCGTCTCTTCGTCGCCTAGATCTCCCCTGTTGGAAAGCTTTTATTGGAAAAGCTTATTGAGCATGACTTGCGGGAAATGATGCTATACAAGTCCTCTTTCATTCATTCATTCATTCGTTCGTTCATTCATTCATTCATTCATTCGTTTGTTCATTCGTTCGTTCGTTCATTCATTCATTCATTCATTCATTCGTTCATTCATTCATTTGTCTTGCATTATGCCGGAGAGTGGAGGAAGCGTGTGGTGAACTGTGTCCATGTCTCTGTGTGGTTCCAGACGCTCGGCCCCGGTTAGTGCAGGGGGTGGCAGACGACGAAGAAGAAGGGGAAAACCAGTCGGAAGAAGAAGAGGTAAAAACTGTCATGAACCTTTATTATGGATAATTCAGAATCAGAAAACTTTCAATCCCAAAAAAAGGCAAAAACTCTTTTTAGTTTAGTTTAGTTTGGCCCAAGGAGGTGTCACAGTGTTCAGAAAGTTCCATACACGCTACACCACACCTGCTGGCAGGTGCTTGACCAACTGCATAACCCAACGCGCTAATCAAGCCTTAGGTGCATGCTGGGTATTTTAGTGTTACCGCAATTCACTGAATGTAGGTATACATCGCGGGATCTTTAACGTGCATACGTGATCTTCTGCATGCGTGTATACACGGGGGATTTAAGTACTGGCAGGTGTGTACGTCATATGCCCTGACAGATTGTAAACAAACCGAAAAGAAAAGCAACACAAAAAAAAAGAAAAAGACAACAAAAAAAGAAAAAGGAAAAAAAGACAAGAGGGGGAAAAAATAGCAAAATAAACAACCTTCACCACGATCAAAGCTGTCTTCAAAACTTCCCGCAAAAACAGTCTTCCGTGACAACAGTGTCTCTATATCATGTGTGTGTTCTTTTAGAGTATTTCTATTTTCTTTCATTTTATTTACGGTGGGCTAAATGGTTGCTTTTGGCATGGAATTCTATATTCACAAAGCCAACTGCATGTGTGCCTCCTAAGACATCGTTTTAGTTTATTTTTCGCCCACCTCCACCCCTCCCCAACACACAGACACACAGACACATACATGCACGCGCGCGCGCACACATATGCACATACACATGCACGCATAGAAAGATACACACACACACTCATGCGCGCTTGCACACACACACACACACACATTCTTTCTCTCTCTCTCTCTCTCTCTCTCTCTCTCTCTGTTTCTCTCCCTCAATCTCTCTCTCTCTCTCTGTCTGTCTCTCTCTCTCACGCACACACACACACACACACACACACACACACACATTATGAGAGGACTTTTTGCAACAAGTCAGTGCATGACGTCACAGTAGTTTTTACGTCATTGATCTTTGATTCGACCACACCGTCATCATGTTCCATCAAGGTAATGCCACAGCAGCAACAGGGTTTGAAAGCACTTTCGGGGTTATGATGACGTCATCACTGCTGTGGGGGAATTTTTTTGTTTTTTTTACTTTTCTTTTCTTTCTGACAAGCTCACGAATAATGCCCTCGGGGGCAGGTGTAGTATAAAGATCAATTCCACAAAAAAAAACTATGACGTCACACCTTCAATTTGGCGCGTCATGTTCTAGGAAATATGTGGAATCGTTAGCTGTTGGTTCTGTTATCTGTCGATCTGTCTCTGGCCTTGTTTTGTTGTCAGTCTGTCTGTCTGACTGTCTGTCTGTCTGTCTGTCTCTGTCTCTCTCTGTCTGTCTGTCTCTCTCTGTTTCTCTCTCTCTCGCTCTTGCTCGCTCTCTCTCTCTGTCTCTCTCTGTCTATCTTTGTCTCTGTCTCTGTCTCTATCTCTGTCTCTTTCTCTCTCTCTCTCTCTCTCTCTCTCTCTCTCTCTCTCTGTGTCTCTATATCTCTCTCTATATGTATCTCT